>JAODAL010025227.1:0-59051 GCA_025379985.1 Phyllomedusa bahiana
ATTCCTTAAAACGGCAAAATGCGTCCCGCAATTCGGAAATTCAAACTCTCATAGAGAGCTATGAATTATGCGTCGTCCCCCCGCGCACACAATACGATCGTAATGTATGCGCGGGGGGAGAATTGACATGACAATTGTTGGCGGCGAATAGGCTCCGCTGACAATGCATGTCTATGGGGCTGGCCCCCTGTGCTTTGGAATTATGTGCAGATCAGTGCGTGGTTCTAAAACACCCAGCGTATTGCGGTGCCTACTATACGCGCCACAATAAGCCGTGTGAACATAGCCTAAGACTGCCCTGCAGGGTAGGACTTAGAAGTCTTGGTCTTGCTCTTCCAGCTAATGTCGGGCGTTTCTAGCCCTGTGACATGACACATTGTCTTGCTAGAAGATCCCATCTGACCCAGAGAAATCAATTAGCATGTCTGGGTGAACGAGATCTGCTAGATTCATACCCAAATCGAATGACAGTGAATGGGGGATCCAGAGAATCCTAAGATAACATTTTCCAGACTATAATGCTGCCACCAAAACTTGTGACCAGAATTGGTTGCAGGAGAAGGTGACACTTTTCCAATCAGTAGAGGTGCATTTCCAATGAACTGTCAAGAAAATTGAAGCCTTTTCTGCCAATGCCACTTGTTTAGCAGAGGTGTAGCGACGTCTGTTTGCTTCTGAGCCCCATAGTAGGGTTCTGCAGTAGGCTTCCCTATACTGTTATGTTAGACATGTCTGTTAGTTCCCTAGACATGTCTGTTAGTCTTACCTACCTCAAAGAGCTCCACATCTGGCTCTGAATTTCCAGTAATCCCTCAATTACATCCTATCCATGAGAAGAGCCCATGCAGGTGGAATGACCAAGACATTGCACAGGAACGGCGAGGTTCGGGGCGCAGGCAGTTTTATCCGGGGCCCGAGCCCCGGATAAAACTGCCTAGTGATGCCCCTGCACAGGCAGAAGCAACGACAATTACAAATGATACTGAAATTCTTTGGATTCTATGTTTAAGATCATAAGAATAAATGGATAAGAGTAGGAGTCTTATGAGACACTGATAGAGATAGGGCAAGGCAGGAAGTGATAATTGAGTAGGAGAAACTACGGGACCTATGTATGAAAAGTGTCTAGCAGTAAGACTTTCTTTGTTGCCCATAGCAACCAATCAGAGCCCAGAGCAAAAAATCAGAGCTCACCTTTAATTTCATACAGTCCTCTGGAAAAATAAAAGCCGAGATCTAATTGGTTGCTATGGGCTCTGATTGGTTGCTATGGGCTCGGATATGTTGATATGGGCAAAAAAGACAGTCTTACTGCTAGACAGTTTTTGGGCTTAGTACTAGGGTTATTTTTTTAAGGATTATAAGGGGTTAACTTATCTTTCACCATTGCTTTGGGTGCTGCTGCAATGTCACTTCTGGTGTTTTGTCCACTGTCATTTCTGGTTTCCCTAGCTTATACCTATGTTTTGTAATATTGTAAGGTAAGATGTCCTCTAAAATACCTTAAAAACCCTAAGCATATATGGGAAAAAGTTACGGTAAGCATCAAGGATAGTGTTAAAAATAGAGATAGGGTTACAAAAAAAATTTGGGTTTCTAACCTAAATTTTTTCACAATTTTGGTGGAACCAGTGAGGAACCATACAGAGCATTGTGGCCCCCGAGTTCCGCTGAATTTTTTTTAACTGTATGTGTATCCGCGTGTGTCCGTGCTCCTTGCCCCGACAACCAGTTGCTTTGCTACAGAGGTCCAGCTGAAATTTTTTATAAAATCATAAAACATAAAAAACTATATAAAATTAATATTGCTGTAATTGCACCGACCTCATAGTAAAGTTATTATGTAATTTATACAACACGGTGAATGGTGTAAAAAAATGGTGGAACTGATGGTCTCCCCCATTTTCACGGCCCAATGCAAAAAAAAACCTGTGAAACACCTTTTAGCCCCAAATGTACAAGACATCCACAGAGGATTTTTCTGAGGGGTGTTGATTCCAAAATAGAGTGACTTCTGGAAGGTTTCACCTGTTCTGGTACTTTGGGGGTTTTGCAAACGCGACATGACACCCACCAAAATCTGTGTTCCAACAGCCAAATAGCACACCCTTCCTTGTAGTCCCTGCCTTGCACCCAAACAGCAGTTTACACTCACATATAGGGTATTGCCGAACTTGGACGAAATTTTGGGATGCTTCTTCTCCAAGATTCCTTGTGAAAATAAAAAGTTCTGAGCTAAAACTGTATATGATTAGGATAATTGCTGTTTATTTTTTTTCATGGCCCAATGCTTAAAAAATCTGTGAAACACCTTTGGGGTCAATATACTCACTAGATTAGATATATTCTTCAAAGGTAATTGCTTCCAAAATTAGATCTCTTTATGGGTGTTTATTAAATTTTATCACCTCAGGGTGTCTGCAAAAAAAAAAAAATGTAAATTTTATATTTCAACCCTATTTTGCTTTAATTCCTGTGAAAGACCTAAAGAGTAAAGAAACTTTCTAAATGTTGTTTTGAATACTTTGAAGTGTGTAGTTTTAAAAATGTGGTGATTTATAGTGTCTAACATACAGGTGCCTTAAAGCCATATTATTATTATTATTATTATTATTATTAAGTATTTTAAAGCGCCATTGACTCCAGGGCGCTTTACATTCAAGGGGGTTACATACATAACATAAGTCAAACGAGTACAGGGATAAGTGATTAATGACAATCGGCACGACAGAGGGAGAGAGGACCCTACCCGCGAGGGCTTACAATCTACAAGAACTATCAGAACTAAAGTGGTACCTAAAATAATAAATTTTTTACATTTTCTTTTAAACTTGAAAAATTGCTGCTAAATAGGATATCTAATGTCCCTAAAACATTAAAGTTTTTTTTAACAAATTAACATATGATGCCAACATAAAGTAGACATATAGTAAATGTTACCAATAAACTATTTTTATGGTATAACTATAAAAATCAGAGACATTGAAACTTTGAAAATTGCAACTCTTCTCAAATTTTTAGTACATTTCATATTTTATTATAAATAAACACAAATGATAATCACCAAAAAAAGTTCTGTGTTATGAAAAAAAACAGTCTCAGATTCACTTGGGTAAGAAAAATTATTCCAGAGTTATTCCGACATAAAGTGACATATTTCAGATTTCAAAAAATGGGCTTGGTCCTTAAATCCAAAACAGGCTTGGCCCTTAGGTTAAATAACACTCTCCGACAACATCCCTTGTTGACCATTTTTTTGTGGATTCAGCACTGGTTCAAGGTAGATCAATGACTCCACCATAGTCCATCAGGGAAATCTGTAAAAAAACAGAAACATGAAGCACAACAGTACTGATCTTCTGGGGTGCAAGTGTCGGAGATTTGACCACTACACATGATCTTGGGGATACACGTTACAGCCATATCACAATCTACGGGGGGTTTGTGCTCTGTTTTCCCCAACTCCGTTAGGACACTGTTCCTCTAAGCTAAGGCGTGTACCCTCTTCCCTTTCCCCTCACTTTTGTGTTAACCGGCCTAATATCAACATAACATACAAACACCATAACCTCTTCTCGGGGTCCACCTATCACCCCATGGGGAATATGTACAGGAGCAAGGGTCAGGGAGGGAGTTGCTGGAAAAGTGAGGATTCTAAGAAGTTTGTGTGCAAATTGTGCAGGGTGTGTTCTGTAGTGGAGGCTGAGAGAAGTCATTATGGCGGTCTGGACTGGATAGAGAAAAAAAGGGAAAGTGAACACCCATCAGAGTAGATGTCACCTGTGAGTCACTGTATGTCACTGCACTGTAATCACTTGTATGTCTGAGGAGTTGTACCTGTGTAGTTCTAGTATCACCACTATGTGGCCACTGTATAGCAGTTATATTGGTCATGGTTTACGGATTTTTATTTAGCAGTGGTGGTAATTTGTGGTCGTGTTCTGGCGGTATAATCCGTTCCTTATGTAGTAGCGTTATTGGTAATGTTGGTCTTGGTGGTGAGATTTGATTAGTAGCAGTATAATGGTGATATGTACTGTGAGGTATTTGCTTCTTGTATTATTTAGTAACTGAATAACTGTTATTAAGAGGTACTGGTCCATGTTTGCTATTGGGGGAGGAGGAAGTTCAGAGGGATAGGGTTCATTTAAAAGTTTGCTATGGGCCCAGCCTTCTCTGGTTGTGAACCTGTGTTTACCCCACTGATTAAAAGAGGCTGTGCTGAGAGCTGAATCATTGCTTGTGTGGGAGATTGAGCCACTGAGTTTAACCAAAGTTTTTTAAAGAGCTGTAATTTTCTCTCATCTGGAGTCTATACATATATATATACACAGCTGAGTAACATGATTATGACCACCAGCTGATATCCAGAGTAACTTCTGTGTGCAGCACCGACAGCAGCTATATGGGCTGGGAGTAACCCAATAAGGTCCTGGTAGATTATCACAGGAGTCTAGAGACATACTGACTGCATCCCATAGCTTCTGGAGGATCAATAGACCAACACCAACATTCAGGTGCTCCCACAAATGCTCAGTTGGGTTCACGTCCAGGGAATAAGGGAGCCAGAGTAGTACTTGGGAGTCTTCTTCATGGTCTTCCAATCAATATTAGATATTTATAGCCGCGTGATACTGCATTGCCTTGCTGAAAGATCCAATCTGCAGCAGGGAAAACAATCAGCATCTATAGGATATATGGACAGACAGACATATTCCCCAGAGCATTACACTTCCACCACCAGCTTGTGTTCTTCCAACAACGATTGCAGGGTGTTTCTTCTTTGATGTATTGTCGCCTGTCCATCTGTTCGATGAAGCAAAAACGTTGACTCAGCAGAGGTCCAATTATGATACCGCAGTGAAAACCAAAACTTTTATCAGCAGAAGTGCAGTGACCTTCTGTGCTTTGGAGCCTTATACACAGTACGGTTCATTGAGCTACTGTTTTAAACACTCAGATGGTGGCCTTCAGTTCATTTTGGTGATGAGCGGCTCCACTGTAGCCCGTTGGTCCTTCCTTGTGCACTTTCATAGCTAATGTTCACTTCTCACTTCAATAGTGCTCCATAGTTTCCACATCACTTATTCACTTTCACCACAGCAGCACAGGAACAGTTCACAAACTACACAGTTACAGAAATACTTTCAACAATCCTCGCGTTTTGGAGCATTGGTAAATCCACCCTTTTTACCCATGACAGCATTGAGGGATATGTGTGCAGACAGCTTATCACACACCTTATACACCCAACAAGCCAGCTCACCCCACGTGACGTGAGATGTAATAGACAAAGTGCATAAGCTATAACATCACACAAAGGAACCTCCTCTTAGAGCATAGACGTCTAATTTACTACATGAAACAGCCCTTAGCCAACCATAGAGGCTGCAGATGCCAGTTACCTGTCAGGAGTGTTCCATAAACATTGCATATGAAATTACTTCTGGAAGGAATCTGACACAGTAAGTAAGCTAGTGGCAGTCACTGTTTAGGTCAAATTTACTTAAAGGGGTATTCGGACACTACAAAATGCTTGGGCATGATGAGGAATGAAAGAAAAGAGGAATACTTACCTCCTGGTGCTCTTTTTATTGGCTACTTGCACATGAAGGGTAAAGGGGGGGCAAGTCTACGCAAGATCAGCGTGACGGTGATCATGAGGTAATATTCGTTTTTCTTTTAATTTCCCCATGCCCGTGACTAACGGCATTTTATAGCACGGAACCTGCTTTAATTTCCCATGAGGGGGCAATGATTTTGACTTTTGTTCAAGTTGCAAGGGTTTAAAAAAAGCAAACCATTGAAGTAAAACTGCTTTAAGGAATGAGTTTTCCAGTATAAAACATTGTCTACAGTTTTTTTTTTTTTTTTGCCATTTAAAAACCCCCCTAATGTTTTAGCTAACCAGACATGAACAAAAAACCTATTTTATAAATTTAGGAATCTATTGTCCCCAAGACACTTGGGGGCCCAGTAAACGGGGGCTTTGCCAATTCTGGCCCTTTAAAAAGCGTGCGCCAGTTTATGATGTATGAAAATGCACTCCAAAATTGGTGCTAAATGCCCCGGAACCCCACCAAAATTATTTTAGCGCGCCACGTTTTGGGGGGTTCTTTTGGACGTTGCACCTATTAGAGAGTAGACACATTTTAGTTCTTTTACACCAAAACTTTTCCGCAGAACATTTGAAAAGCCAGACCCGGGTTTAAAGGGGTGCCCGACCCAAATTTTGGGTTGGCTCTACACTGCCTTGTTTACCCGCAGAAGAAAAGCCAACCAGGTAAAGGGGGCTGCCCCGAGCCGACTTGTGGTATTGGCTCTACATCCCGTATGTATCCCAGAAGAACAGCCAACCAGGGTAAAGGTGGTGCCTGAGCCAGACTTGTGGTATTGGCTTACACTGCCCTGTATGTATGACCTGCAGAAGAACAGCCAGACCGGGAGTAAAGGTGGTGCCTGAGCCAGACTTGTGGTATTGGCTCTACACTGCCCTTTTATGTATGACCTGCAGAAGAACAGCCAGACCAGGGTAAAGGTTGGTGCCTGAGCCAGACTTGTGGTATTGGCTCTACACTGCCCTGTATGTATGATTCTGCAAAAGAACAGCCAGACCAGGGTAAAGGTGGTGCCTGAGCCGACTTGTTGTATTGGCTCTACACTGCGCCTTATGTATGACCTGCAGAAGAAGAGCCACACCAGGTAAAGGTGGTGCCTGAGCCAGACTTGTGGCATTGGCCTACACTGCCCTTTATGTATGACCTGCAGAAGAACAGCCCAGACCAGGGGAAAGGTGGTGCCTGAGCCAGACTTGTGGTATTGGCCCAAACACTCCCCTGTATGTTATGACCTGCAGAAGAACAGCCAGACCAGGGTAAAGGTGGTGCCTGAGCCAGGTTGTGGTATTGGCTCTACACTCCCCTGTATGAAAAAAACCCTGCAGAAGAACAGCCAGACCAGGGTAAAGGTGGTGCTGAGCCAGACTTGTGGTATTGCTCAACACTGCCCTGTATATTGACCTGCAGAAGAACAGCCAGAACAGGTAAAGGTGGTGCCTGAGCCGACTTGTGGTATTGTTCAACACTGCCCTGTATATATGACTGCAAAAGGGAACAGCCAGAACAGGGTAAAGGTGGTGCCTGAGCAGACTTGTGGTTTTGGCTCTACATGCCTGTAATGTATACCTCAACCAACAAAAAAATCCTGACCAATTGGGGTATTCTCTACACTCCTTATGTTGTGCAGAAACACCAACAGGGTTAAAGGTTTAGCCAGGGTGCTCCTGCCCATTGTTCCTCAAGCACCAAATTGTGGCCTTTGTTTTGGCCCTCAATGCACTTATGTATGCCCTGCAGAAACAGCCAGCCCAGGTAAAGGTGGTCCCTTTAGCCAACTTGTGGTATTGGCTCTACTCTTGCCTGTATTATGACCTGCGAAGAACAGCCCAGACCCCCCCCCCCCCCCACAAAGGGTAAAGGTGGTGCCTGACCTACTTGTGGTATTGCTCAACCTCCCTGTTGTTGACCTGCAGAAGAACAGCCAGCCGGGTAAAGTGGTGCATGAGCCAACTTGTGTATTGCTCTACACGCCCGTAATTAGGAAAAAAACCTACAGAAGAACAGGTTAATACATTCTGGCGCATCCTATACTACCTCAAAGCACCAGAATTCATACATGTCCCCCTTGTTTTTCAATTTTCGACCTTTTTATGCTATAACTTTCTGATTTCAGGTGCCCCCATTTAATTGAACAGTAGTATGATCCGCTGTTTTTAAGTAATATACGGTGGATTAAAGAACATGTTCTACGTTTTTTTAAAATAAATTATTTTTAATTTCCAACCTCAGAAAATTCGATCTGTGAAGACAACTGCTCGGATTTTCTATTGAGGTTTATGAAGATGATTTAAAGTTGGACTTTTGCAGATTCTAAATAGCGAATCTGCTTAAAAATATGACAGTAAATCACTGCCATGTAGACGTAGCCTAACAGGGAACTAGAGTCCTGACCTAACTAAGGGCATAACACACGGACAGGCTCCAAATACTGAGGTGACCGTCCAGTAAAAAGCTAAAAATGCCCCTGTTGCCCAAATACACTAGCCACCACTGGTATGTAGGCTTCCATCAAGTCTTGGGGGAGGCTGAACCTTCTCTTCAGCTCAGCTCTGCTATTGCTCCAACTCTTTGGTATTAGTTTACTTAGGGGAGGTTGCATAGTAACTGCCTCATGCCTGCTCTATCAGTGGTAATGTGCTAATGTAAGCTTTTCTATAAGTTCCCTGATTTTGGCAGCATGGTGCAGATTATTGAAAAAGCTCTGTGTGATCGTGGCTATTGTTATGTATTCTGTACCTACAGTTGAAAGCAGAAGTTTCCATACTCTATATAAAAAGACACATCTGCATGTTTTTCTCACTATCTGACATGAAATCAGAAACAATCTTACCCATGTTAGGTCAATTAAGAACCAAAATGATTTATATTTGCCAAATGCCAGAATAATGAGATTTTTTTAAAGCATTTATATTACTTTCTGCAAAGTCACAAGTTTCCATACATTTCATTAGTATTTGGGCGCATTGCCTTAAACTGTAGGACTTGGGTCAAACATTTTGGATCCTTCACAAAGTCTCACAATGTTGGTAGGAATTTTGGCCCCATTCCTCCTGACAGAACTGGTGTAACTGAGCCATGTTTGTAGGTCGTCTTGCTCGCACCTGCCTTTTCAGCTTTTTCCCATTTCATTTTCAATATGATTGAAAATAAAACATTGAAATTGTTTATCCTTAAGCCACTTTGTAGCCAGTTTGGGCAGTATGCTTCAGGTAATTGTCTATATGGAAGACTCATTTCCGCCCAAGTTTGAACTTTCTGGCTGATGTCTTGAGATGTTGATTCAGTATTTCCACATAATCTTCTTTCCTCATGATGCCATCTGTTTTGTGAAGTGCACCAGTTCCTCCTGCAGCTAAACAACCTCACAGCATGATGCTGTCACCCACATGTTTCACAAGTTGGTACGGTGTTCTTAGGCTTCCAAGTTTCTCAATTTTTCCTCCAAATGTAACGATGGTCATTATGGCCAAAAATTTCAATTTTAGTTTTGGCAGACCACAGGACATGTCTCCAAAAATGTAGGTCTTTGTTCCTGTGTGCATTTGCAAACATTAATCTGGCTTTTATATGTTTCTTTTAGAGTTATGACTTCTTCCTGGCAGAGTGGCCCTTCAGGTCATGCTTCATTGAGGATAATGACACAATCTTATCAGCTTCCGCCTGCATCTTCAGAACGTCTTTTGCTTTTGTTCTTTGGTTGATATGCTCATTTTGGACCAAAGCACGGTCATCTCTGAGACACAGAAACTGTCTCCTTCCTGAGCGGTATGATGATTGGAAATCCCATCTTGTTTGTACTTGCGTATAATTGTTTGTACAGATGAACAAGGCACCCAATCATGATTCAGACTTGTGCAAGTCCACAATACTCTTCCTGATATCTTGGCTGATTTCTTTAGACTTTCCCATGATGTTACACACAGAGGCAGTGTATTTCTGGTATGCACTTAAAATACATCCACAGGAGTTTCTCAAATTAACTCAGATGTTGCCAATAAACATATCAAAAGCTTCTGAAGACATGACATCATCATTTGGGCTGTCCAAATTGTTTAAAAGCAGAGTAATCCTAGTGTATGTAAACTTTTGACTTTGCAGAAAGCAATAAAAATGCCTTAAAAAGTCCCCTTTCTCTCATTATTCTGGCATTTGGCAAATATAAATAATGTTGGCTCCTAACTGACCTAAAACAGGTAATATTTATTCTGATTTCATGTCAGATAGTGAGAAAAACCTGCAGATGGGGCTTTTTTATATAGTGTATGTAAACTTCTGGTTTCAACTGTAGTTATCTAGCATTAGATCATTGTATACCTAATCCAGTCTAGTCTTGTTTGGTTTAGTTCTAGGCGGCATATTTATGCCAGATTCTAGTGTGTTTCTTTTCTAATTTGGTTCTATTAAGTCTTTTTAGTTCCTGTTCCATTTTCTCTGTATTTGAGGAAGTCCTGTAACTTGTGGGCATCCCAGACGATTGTCAGTTTTTTTTTATGCTGTGCTCAGACTTGGTTTGTGTCTGAGACTTAGAATCCTCCTGTTTTTGTTAAAGGGGTTTTCTCACTACGAGCTTTCGCAGACATATTGTGCTAACTCTCATAGCTTACAGCTTCAAATCCGGGGGTAGGTCTCTCCTCCAGTAGGTGTGTCTTCACTCACTGTGTCTTCCCTGTTCTCTTCTGAGTCATCATCATCATTTTGTGTTAGCAGTGGGAGAGGGAGGATGTCACAGCTCTGCAGACCTCCTGCAATGGTCAGTTATCATGCCTGGAGAGCTGTCACCTCCCTCCACAAGTTCCTTGTACCCAGAACACCTGCATTGCTGTAAAAACTTATACATACAGCCTGAAATTATGAAAAAGTATGAGGAATGCACTCTGCTCCCCCCATTGTTATCAGGCAGGAGGTAGAGGGGGAGCAGAATGTATAAGGGTGTGTTATATGGGTGGGGAGAGCAGAGTGTATAAGGCTTTGTTATATGGGTGGGGAGCAGAGTGTTTAAGGCTGTGTTTTATGCGGGGAGTAAATCTAACAGCTAGAGACTCAATAATTGCCCAGATCCTTCATATCAAAGCTTTTATTACACAACCAGCAACCAACATCTAAAACAGAAAGCTTAATTTTCACATAGCTGAGAGGTAAATGAGCACAGAGAGTGCAGAAGGCCAATCACAGCAAAGGGGGCATGTCCCGCACAGGGAGTGTATCCCTACCAAGGCTGAACTAATTATCAGACAGTCAATCACAGCAAAGGGGGCATGTCCCGCACAGGGAGTGTATCCCTACCAAGGCTGAACTAATTATCAGACAGTCAATCACAGCAAAGGGGGCATGTCCCGCACAGGGAGTGTATCCCTACCAAGCCTGAACTAAATATCAGATAGTCTATCACAGCAAAGGGTATGGTATTTCAGGTGTAGAACACAGATTATTTTCTATCTGCTATACTAAATGATTTAGGTAATAGAAACCAATTGCAAAAGTGCTTATTTTTAGTGTCCCCAACATTACAGGTATGATATTTGTAGCAAGAAGACCTAGGAGAGTTGTAGTTTTGCAGGTTTTTTAGGGATAATTTCAGGGACACAGAGGATAAGAGATGCATAAGGGATAGCTCTAGGGAGAGATTCATGGTTAGGGTCAGTTCTTGCTTGTTGCTGCTCATCACCCATATTGCGACTATTCATGTTACCAACATGTTCTGTAACTGTGCCATTGTCTGGCTTGCCATCCTACAAGCTCTGTCATCTATTGGTGAACTTCTTTTTAAGATATTTTGTTTGATACAAGCTTAATATTGTTGTGTCTTGCAATTGATTGGGGAGCTAGAATTTGGCTGTTTTGAAGTCAAAGTAAGTATCTGAGTACTGGGAGTCACTGTTAGGGAATGCGACTGCCAAGTCTTGTACCAACCAGCATCATGATAACTGATTTATTTTCTGAATAATTTCCTGAGTGGCTCATGGCTATAGCAGCTCAGGGGCTTAACAGGCAACCATTGTGAAAAAAAAAAAAACAATGGCTGGTGGAATCCATTTTTTTTTAATCATGTCCAAATCCAAAATAAATAAAGTTACACAGTAATGTATATTCCTGAAAATACCATGAGCAATAGCAAAATGTAAGTGCATAAATTTACAGCTTGTTAAAATATTCATTTAACAATAGGATATTCTACACATTCTCATACTGATAGATTGTAAAAGGAGAAAGCTCTTTCATCACAATCTTTTCAGAAGACTTGATGATTGCTTAATTGTACTTTATCATAACAAAATTGTGTTGAGAAGTGACCCAATGAAATTCCTGCTCAGTGACTCATATGAATCTGTTAACACCAATGTCTTTCCAATAATAATTTGTCATTTCATTGCAGAGCATTTCTTATCCAGTTCCTGACCAGACCATTTACCCCCCCGCCTGACCAGGCACATTTTCCTTTTTTTTTAGTGCACGCAGGTTTGAACGCTGTAAACTTTTTACGCTCAGTTATTTAACTTTTTGCCTTTTTTCTGTGATATGTTAGGTTTTATTTTAAAGTAATTTTTCTATTAAACTTTTTCCCATTTTTAAATTAATTCATTTTTAACAGCAAAAGTGGAATTAAAATATGTTTTGTAATTTTACAAAATTTCACAGAAAAATAGAACATTTTTTATTTAAAAACACCACACGGCAATACTTACAGCTCAATGGCTGAACAATCAACTAACCCCGGTAGGAGGCAATATAAACCCGACTGCTACTTGGGAGAACTATAACAGGTGCAGATAACTAATGGGCAGTAGCTCACACACCTCTCCACTAGGAAGGCAATTGAATACTAAAAAGCTGCAAGTTGAATAAGTACCAGTTCACACCAGTATGCATAAAAGCGACAATATAATACAAGGGAAGACTGCACTAATGCAAAAATACTAAAAAGACTCATAACAACAGTACACAACTACTATTCAGGCGATTGCCAATATTACAATTGCATAAAGATAAGGAGTGCCAGTTGTACAGTTAAAGGGGATGTATCGCTTCCTTAGTTCGGCTGATTCACACTGCTCTCAGCTTCTCAACTCTGGAAATGCAGAGGCGTTTCTTTCCCTCCCCGCTGGGTGACATCATCCCCCCCTTCACTGTGCATGCTGGCTCCCGAGACTCCCACCCCCCCTCTCTGAATCCACATGTCACTGTGTCTCTCCTATGCAGTCTTATTTTGTAAGAGCTGTATACATACCACAGGCTGCATTCAATCTAGACTGAGCACTCTTCTCCTCTCACAGCTGGAGATTTGTTACAGCTCTAGGAACGGCACAGATCTCGCTTCTATGCAGGAGAGTTAGGAACCGGGACAAAACTGTTATGTTTTCTCATTGTAGAATCTGTTGCAGTCTGTTTCTGCTGGGTGTGGAGAGAGAAAATACTACGGCCCCTAACTCTGAGTCAGGCAGGGATCGACACAAATTGTGCTATTTCCTGATTGTGTAAAACCTTCAGTGTAATTTTGTTTCTTCTGCCTGTATGAAATGAAAATGTGACGGTCCCTTACTCTGAGTGAGAGACACAGCTCCATGAATTCGACCGGGGGCTGTACAGAATGTAAATGAGCTCTCAGCTAGTGAAATGCAAGGAGGAGGGATCCAGAGGGATTTGACCAGGACTGGATATCAGTGTAAACAAAAACACAAGATAAGGGACACTGTGAGAACAAGGCAGCTTTTCTAATGACATCCAATGCAAAGTTGCTTTTTTCACTGTCCCCCTATTCTGAAGACCATTTACTGAAATTATAAAACCCCTTTAAGTATGGTGCACCATGTATCATGGCTTTTCTGCATACTGGTGTTAACTGGTACTTATCCAAAGTGCAGTTTTTTGTTATTCAGTTTCCTCCTAGTGGATGGGTGTGTAAGCAACTGCTCATTCGTAATCTGCACCTGTTATATTTCTCCGAGATAGCATTGAGGTTTATATTGCCTCCTACTGGGGTCAGTTAATTGTTCAGCCATTGAGCTGTAAGCATGGCCTTGTGGTTGTGTTTTTAAATAAAAAATGTCCCATTTTCCTGTGAATTTTTTTCTGTAAAATTAAAAAAATTACAGAAAACTGTTCTTGGTGTCACTAATGGTGTACAGCTTCTTTGTGATTAGAAAGATGTAGGAAAGGAGTATTGTCCACATCACATGGGAGTGTCACAGTTTGGTAGCTGAGCACCATGAGAGCAGAACAGAGGAAGTGAGTCCACAGATACATGCAGTGCTAGAGAGAAAGTGCTGTGGCACACTGGCACTCGCTGCCCTGAGAGTCTCAGAGTCAAATATTCGGAGAGAGGCAGATGTCCCACTGAGCCCTGTGTCACATAAGCAGATACCTAGAACAGGTGGATAATTTTTGGAGTGCGAGAGAGAAATTTCCTCCGGGAAAAATAATGCATAGCCTTAATGGGGTTTGCTCACTACTAAGATTAGCTTTCAACATGAATGGACAGTTAAATGAAGGCTTTTTCTAAATACATTAGTCTAATGATTTTACTTTAGTTATGAGATAAGAGACGTTTTATGTACTCTGAGTGCATCTAGGTTTCTATGCCTACCTGACCTTACTTCTGTTATCTCATTAGAGCAGAGAGCAGGGAGTGGTGCCACCCAATAAGCGCACTGAGCTCCGGAGCAAGCTAATTATCTCTAACAACGTTACAGATAAGCCATTGTTTTCAGTCCTCACAGCACATGTACCTTGTGTTTACTGAGATAACATCTCCTGCACTTGTCAGTGTATCAGCTCAGCTTTTTACACAGATGCTAGGTATGCTAATCACTGCCATAAAACCACCCACAGACTGAGGTGACAGAGTTTAAACCGGCTTGTGACTCCGTGAAACAGCCTAGTGAGAAAATCCCTTCAAAGATAGAGAACCAAGTGGAAGAGGGTTTCTCTCTCAGTAAGGGGACAACCCTTCCCTGGAAAAATCACAGATGAACACTTACTGCTGGGCACAGGTGCCAATTTCTGATACAGTCCACAGTTTGATGCTGGTGAGCACACTGTGAAGTAGAAGTGTACAATCTAAGCTATTGGGCCTAATCAGTGCCTAGAGTCTGCAAGCTAGACTCTTAAAGGGATTGTCCACCTCGTTGTTTTTAATTAAGAGCACGCTGCTGAAGCTTCATAGCTTTATGGCAGTCTTTGGCGTATCATGGGCGTTTCCTGTGGATGTGTAAAATGTTCAAGAATTGGGGAGAAGAGGTTGACAGGTATGCTGTCTTTTTTCTCTTTGATTACAACCAAGCATTTGTATCTCTCTATTGGAAAAATAATATAAAAGGTTCTGGTTTGTGCAAATGAATTGGGTTTGCAACATGTTTTTAAAAGGGAAGCGTTATATGCTACGAATTCTTGTTTGGCCCAAAGCGTGTAAGTGGATTCATATGTGACCCATGAGTGTGAATATGTAATTTAAAAATGTTGATTTTAGCTGTGCATGTGTTAAGGTGTTTATCCCCAAAAATCATATTCATCCCAACAATCTTGTTTTAAGGTACTCTGTACTGTTTCTACCATAATATAACAATTGTATTTCATCAACCTTTGCTTCCATATGTCTCTTGTTGCTGCTGCTACTTAAGGCGAATCAAGAACAGAGTCAGTCTCCTTGCCACTCTGGCAGCTGAAAACATATCCCCTTCTTATTTTACAATCAATCTTTACAACCTTAAAGGGGTCTTTCCATTTTTTTTTTCACAGAGCCTGCTCTTCATAGACAGCTTCAGGCTTCCACTTCCTGTTCAGGCTGTAGGTGGTTCAACAGCAGTGACTGACATTTCAGCTCTCCTAGTCCTAGCTGGGCCTGTTAGAGGAACATCGATGATTGAGGGGTGTTACAAACAAGGCACAAGGGTACTGAGCTCTAGTAGGTTAAAGTGTACCAGTAACATAGATAAACAAGCTCTTCTGCTGCTGGTAAGACACAGGAGGGAGTGACGTCCCCACCCTGGCCACTGTAAGAGCCGAGCGAGGTAGTCAGTAGCCTAGGAAACCTGAAAACAAGCAGGAGATAAGATCTGCTCTAACTCTCAAATCAAGTAAAATCAGAACAGCAATGTATTTGGTAATAGTCTTTATTTACTTTTGCCTCCATGTTTACAGCTAATCAATGTGGCGAGAGTACCCCCTTAACACACTGAAAAAAGTCTTCTTAGCTATACTGCCATGTTACAATAAAGTCTCCTAGACAAGAGCCTGTATATCCACCAGCAGTCAGCGCAATAGGTGGACATGCATGTTGTAAAAATTTGTGAACACTAGGTAGCCCCATACTACATAAGTAAACGTAAGTCTTAATCCTTTCTTTAATGAGTATAAATATAAAATATGTTTATAATTTTCTGCTTTATTCTTATAGACCTAATATTCTTCATGGGATAGCCCCCTTAAAGTAAAACTGACGCGGGAAGTTTATAAATTAAATAATGAACATTTTCACTATTCATCATTATTAAAAATTCTTCATCATATTTGTTTTAGCTGCTCCCATAGTGATCCATAGTGTACAGCTCATCTCTAGGGGATACAATCCTGATGAGAGCTCCTCAGTCCTGCCTGCACATGCTCAGACATCCCCTTTCCTCTCAGCTAGCTACTGCCAGTCTCTTCCCTGCGTAGTAATCACGCACACTCACTACTGAGTGAGTGTTCAACCCCAGGTGCTGTCATTCCACTCCTGCCCTCTGTACTCCTTAGTAATCACACACACTCACTGCAGAGCGAGTGTTCAACCTCAGGTGCTGTCATTCCTTCCTGTCCTCTTCTCCTAAGTAATCAACACAATCACTACTGAGTGAGTGTTCAACCCCAGGTGCTGTCATTCCACTTCTGTCCTCTGTACTCCTAAGTAATTACACACTCGCTGCTGAGCCAGTGTTCAACCCCAGGTGCTGTCATTTCACTCCTGCACTCTGTACTCCTTAGTAATCACACACACTCACTGCTGAGCGAGTATTCAACCCCAGATGCTGTAATTCTACTCCTGGCTTCTGAACTCTTTAGTAATTAGTCAAACAGTGCAAATAAATAAAAGTAAAAAAGAAACCTCAATAAAGTATGTGTATTGAGAAGAAAATCTACATGTTTGGTTCCTGCACGGATTTGAACCAAGGATCCCTATGTTTGAATGCAGAAGTGCTAACCACACAGCAGCAATGTAGCTGCTCACAGCTCTTTACATAAACAGACCTTTGTATGACTAGATTGAGCACACTGTGGGGAAAGATATGGTGATGTCAAACCTGCTTGGTCACATGATATGCATTTCAAATATACCGTACACCCCCTCCCCCTTTTGAATACACTGAAAGCTAAAGCAAGACAAACCAGGCATGAAATTCCTTTGTTGTAAAACCCTTTTGATGTTTGTTTTTCAAGTGTCACCAATGTCAGAGGTCATGCCTGAAAAAATGTTGCAAGATCTAGGAGCCAGAAAACTCTAAGGAACTCGGGAAGGAGGGGAGGGGCATGCTAAAAAGTACCTTACATATATCCTTTATAGCACTGCTGACCAGAACGGGAAGTGACCAGGGGGAGATTGAACAGTTGAAGCTGCACTTTCTGGGAAAATGAGGAAATATCGTGTAACTTTTATTTGCAAATGAAAATACTATATTGGTTAAAAAAAATAGTGAACGATTAAACCGCACTAGACTCAACAAACAGCCTTTGTGAAATAAGGAAGGACATTCTCCTGTAGCAAATAAATGCCTTGACTGTACGGCTGTGCACCCAGTCATTGGAGGACGCTGTAAATAAATGGTCTGCCCAAATAAAAAAAAATAAAAAGTAGTACAGAGGGGCTAAAAATAAAATGCAGCACACAGGACAGTTTTGTTTCTAAATGAGCAGCTGTTCCGCAAACTGCCTGCACTCGCTAAATATATCTACTGTGTGATTCTGAGGACCTGCAGTCAATATACTGACAAATTCAATCAGTTGACGTGTAGTTTGCTAATGTATTGTGAAGTCTTGGATACATTTAAAGATGTTTTCTGTAAATGTTAAAAAACACAATGTATTGGCGGCAGTTCTATTTTGTATCAGCCAGAATAATGGATACTTGCTACTTTTGGAACCTCTGCAATGAAAGCATAGAAGATGGCCGTTCCCCCTAAGCCGAACTCGTATTACCCTGTCCAGCCATACTTCCAAAATAGACTGTGGTTTTAATCCCAAGACAGACTTGCCTTCCCAGAGTGTCCAGGTATAGGAACTGAAATGACCCCTGAACTGCTTCAAATTGGGCTACAAGATATCTATAAAGCTGTGTTTGGTGGGAGCCTGGTGTCTAATCGATGTGAGTTTATGGGACCTTGCAACAAAGTCAAACCAGCAGCTACTGGGGCCCCAGTAAAATAGAAATCTTATACTGCTCTTGCTCTGGTCCCTGGTTCCAGCACTAGCTTTCTCCAGTCTTCTGTTTACTATTTGAATGGTATGCCTCTTTGTGGAACTACAAGTCTCAACATCCTCTCCTCTCGCCCGCTCTCTGTTGGTGTCCCCCAGGGGTCAGTCCTGGGCCCACTACTTTTCTCTATCTACACCCTCGGTCTGGGTCAGCTCATAGCATCACACGGCTTTCAATACCACCTGTATGCTGATGACACCCAACTCTACATCTCCGGCCCAGATGTCTTCTCTCTTCTCTCCCGGATCCCAGACTGTCTATCGTCCAGATCCTCCTCCTTCTCCTCCCGTCTCCTAAAACTAAATGTGGAGAAAAGTGTATTTATTATCTTCCCACCGTCCCACTCTATCCCCCCACCTGATCTCTCTATTACAGTCAATGGCTACACTCTCTCACCAGCACCACAGGTACGCTGCCTTGGGATAACCTTTGACTCCAATCTGTCCTTCAAACCGCACATCCAAGCCCTCACCTCTGCTTGTCACCTCCACCTGAAAAATATCTCCCGTATCCACTCATTTCTTAACTCTGAAAGCACAAAAATGCTGGTCCATGCCCTCGTTATCTCCCATCTAGACAATTGCATCATCCTTCTCTGTGGCCTCCTGTCTAGCACCCTTGCTCCCCTCCAAACCATCCTTAACTCTGTTGCCCGTCTTACCCACCTCTCTCCTCTCTACTCCCCTGCCTCTCCCCTCTGCCAATCCCTTCACTAGCTCCACATTGCCCAGCGAATCCAGTTCAAGCTAGCAACCTTGACCTACAAGGCTCTCCATAACCTCTCCCCTCCATATATCTCTGCCTTAATCTCTAAATACATCCCCTCACGCAACCTCCGCTCCTAACAGGACCTTCTTCTCTGCTCTCCTCTTATCAGCTTCACATAACCGTCTCCAAGACTTCTCTCGTGCTTCCCCCACACTCTGGAACTCACTGCCCCAACACCTCAGACTCTCTGCCACTCTCACCAGCTTCAAACGTAACCTGAAAACCTATCTCTTCAGGATCGCCTATAACCAACATTAAACGCGTTGCACTGCTCCACCCCACAAACATGTCTGCCCCTCACCTGCTGTCGCTTTGCTCCTTCCCTGTAGATTGTAAGCCCTCACGAGCAGGGCCCTGTCTCCCTCTGTACCAGTTGTTAGTCACCTATTGTCACTTTGTAATTGTTTGACCAATGTTATTTATGTACCCGCCTGAAATGTACAGCGCCCTGGAATCAAGGGTGCTCCAAAATAAATGATAATAATGATAATAATAATTTGAACTTCCAAATGGGTACATCATCACTGCAGCCACTGATTGGCTGCAGCGGTCATGTGCTTCTACAAACATCATCATTCAGAACTATTCACTTCCAAATAATGATGTGAGTGGCATGTGACTATTGCAACCACTCAGCAGCTGCAGCATGGATGTCCCCGGTGATGTCCCCATCATGTGACCACCACACAGGTCATGTAACCCTGGTATCCAGGTAACAGTAGTGTATGGAGAAGCAGAACCTCTCCAGTATTACTACCTCCAGCAGCGTCTTATCATGTGACCACCACACAGGTCATGTGACCCTGGTATCCAGGTAACAGTAGTGTATGGAGGAGCAGAACCTCTCCAGTATTACTACCTCCAGCAGCATCTTATCATGTGACCACCACACAGGTCATGTGACCCTGGTATCCAGGTAACAGTAGTGTATGGAGGAGCAGAACTTCTCCAGTATTACTACCTCCAGCAGCGTCTTATCATGTGACCACCACACAGGTCATGTGACTCTGGTATTCAGGTAACAGTAGCGTATGGAGGAGCAGAACTTATCCAGTATTACGACCTTCAGCAGCGTCTTATCATGTGACCACCACACAGATCATGTGACCCTGGTATCCAGGTAACAGTAGTGTATGGAGGAGCAGAACTTCTCCAGTATTACCACCTCCAGCAGCGTCTTATCATGTGACCACCACACAGGTCATGTGACCCTGGTATCCAGGTAACAGTAGTGTATGGAGGAGCAGAACTTCTCCAGTATTACTATCTCTAGCAGTGTCTTATCATGTGACCACCACACTGGTCATGTGACCCTGGTATCCAGGTAACAGTAGTGTATGCAGGAGCAGAACTTCTCCAGTATTACTACCTCCAGCAGCTTCTTATCATGTGACCACCACACAGATCATGTGACCCCTGGTATCCAGGTAACAGTAGTGTATGCAGGAGCAGAACTTCTCCAGTATGACTACCTCCACTAGCATCTTATCATGTCTGTAAGTTTCTGTGGATGCGGCACATTCTGCTCTCTGTCTCATAAATATATTTGTGCTATTGACATAAAATTTTCACTAGATGTCAGTAACAACCCATCTAATCCATACAGGCAAAGAAATCAAACCATGTCCATAAATTAAGTTATGTGTAATAATGAGAAATGACATAGGAACAATTATTGAACACATGTAGAAAGAAAGGTGCAAAAAGCGATGGAAAGTCATGAAACCAGTGGAAATCTATCAGAATTAGAAAGTAATTCTGCCACTTAGCGAAAAATAAATCAGGTGGTTCCACTTATGGCCTGTAAAAAGGTGTCTCATTACCAAGTTGCCACACAAGAAACATCTCATGATGAGTAAAAACAGTAAATTGTCTCAAGACCTTTGCAAGCTTATTGTTGCAAAACATACTGATGGCTTTGGTTCCAAAAAATCTCTAAACTACTCAAAGCTCCAGTGACCACTATTGAGGCCAAAATCCAGAAGTGGAAAGAACATAATTTCACCATAAACTGGCCACGACCAGGTGCTCCCCACAAGATTTCAGACAGAGGAGTGAAAAGAATTATCAGAAATGTTGTCCAAGAAGCAAGGACACCTGTGGAGAGCTACAGAAAGACCTGGAATCAGCAGGTACAATTGTGTCAAAGAAAACAATAGGTAATGCACTCAACCTTCATGACCTGTATGCAGGCTCACCACGCAAGACTCCATTGCTGAATAAAAAGCATGTTCAAGCACGTTTTAAAGTGTGCTAAAAAACAATTTAAACAAGCTTGAAATACTGGAAGAATATAATCTGGTAAAATGAGACCAAAATTGAACTCTTTTGATGCCATAATACACACTATCGGCGATATGTATGAACGGGATTTACGCCTGTTTTCTGGCATATCCTATGCCTCACCGACTCGAATCCCCTGTCGGACGCAGGGATGCGATGTTAGGCGCAGCGTTCCCCACTTTCAGATGAGCCCCGCATGAAGGGGCGTGTAATGGGCGCGGTGTGGGCGTTCCGGGGCGGGACGCGGCACGCTCGAAAACTCCGAGGCATGTACGATCGCTGGTCGGCATAGTGCGGCGCATTGCAGCGCTCGCCAGCTCCGACAGGCAGACATGGTTGATTCTGGTCTAAATGATCCGGCGGAGGCGAAGTGAAGCGAGAACGTAACATGAGAGGAAACATATAGAAGATCGCAAAAGAAATCCATCTCAGCTCCGTGAAGCATGGAGTATGATTCCAAAAAAAACGCCTTTATTAGGTGTAAAACATTATCAGAAAAAGAGCTCAAACCTTCAAAAAAAAAAGAAAAGCAAAAAATTATTTTCCAAAAATCTAGAACGGCGTTATATCAGGAATTAGGATCTTGGAAATTGCAGTAATACAAATTCTGTAAGCGCTTCTCATTGGTCGGCAGAAACCAGCCAATCAGAATTGGATCGACAGTGATCCATTATAACCTATGGAGAAGTATGGACCAATTAAAATCAAAGGCGGGACAGTTCAAAATACAGTAAAAATGCAGAAAAGAGCTGATTGGTTGAGCTAGCGGGGGCTTGGCTATCTCGGCCAATCAGAATAGGAGCGACAGGGACTCATTATAACCTATGGAGAAGTATCGACCAATCAAATTCAAAGGCGGGACAGTTCAAAATACAGTAAAAATACAGAAAAGAGCTGATTGGTTGAGCTAAGCGGGGCTTGGCTATCCCGGCCAATCAGAATAGAGCGACAGGGACTCATTATACCTAATGGAGAAGTACGACCAATCAAATTCAAAGGTGGGACAGTTCAAAATACAGTAAAAATACAGAAAAGAGCTGATTGGTTGAGCTAGCGGGGGCTTGGCTATCTCGGCCAATCAGAGCGCGAGCTACTTGTCCCATTGTAGTCAATGGAGAGATCGGGGCAATTAAATCTCGGCTCTCAGCGCCGTGCGGCATTCAGTATGATTAAAAAAATCATTTTTATTAGGTGTAAAATATTATCTTGAAAAGAGCTGAAACCTTCTATAAACATAAATCAATCAAATCTCTAATAACGCGTTTGTCGCAAAGACCGGCGCTACATCAGGAATTGTGATATAGAAAATTGCTGGAAATACAGTAATTCAAATTGTTTAAGCTCTTCTCATTGGTCGGCAAAAACCAACCAATCAGAATAGGAGCGACAGTGAACCATTATAAACTATGGAGAAGTATTGACCAATCAATTGCGAAGGCGGGACAGTTCAAAAAACAGTAAAAAAGGCAGAAAACAGCTGATTGTTTGAGCCCAGGATGCAGATATGAATCCACCAATCAGATGTAGTCTCGGCGACAAATGCATTGTTAGGGATTTGATTGATTTATGTTTATAGAAGTTTTCAGCTCTTTTTCAGATAATATTTTACACCTAATAAAAATAAAGATTTTTTTTTTTTACTAATACTCCAATGCCGACCGGCGTCTGAGAGCCAAGATTTAATTGCCCCGATCTCTCCATAAGACTACAATGGGACAAAGTAGCTCGCGCTCTGATTGGCCGGGATAGCCAAGCCCCCGCTAGCTCAACCAATCAGCTCTTTTCTGCATTTTTACTGTAGTTTGAACTGTCCTGCCTTTGATTTTAATTGGTCCATACTTCTCCATAGGTATTAATGGTTCACTGTCGCTCCTATTCTGATTGGCTGGTTTCTGCCGACCAATGAGAATAGCTTACAGAATTTGAATTACTGTATTTCCCGGCAATTTTCAATATCCAAATTCCCGATGTAGCGCCGTTCTTGATTTTTTGAAAGTGATTTTATTTATTTATGTATTATTTTAGTAGGTTTGAGCTCTTTTTCAGAGAATGTTTTACACCTAATAAAGCCGATTTTTTGATTCATACTCCATGCCGCATGGACATGTGTAATGATTTCTCGCTGTTTTCCAGCCTGTCTCGAATCGGAATACATGTTCGGCGCAGTCTCGCCTAAGTCCCGCACTGCGCCTCACACACTGGCGAGGCGCGGTGAACTTTTCCCCGCATGTATGAGCGTGCCTCCTCGGACGGCGAATATTAGGCGCAGTCCCGCACTGCGCCTAAGTCCCCGCACTGCGCCCCACACACTGGCGAGGCGCGGTGAACTTTACACGGCATGTAGGAGCGCAATACCTCAGGCGGCGAATCTTAGGCGCAGTCCCGCACTGCACCTCACACACTGACGAGGCACGGCAGACTTTACACGGCATGTATGAGCGCACCCCGGCGCTGACATAAATCAGGCGCAAATTTCGCCGGAAAACTGGCGAAAACATGCGCCCCGACGTGGCGAGCTTCATATATGTCGCCCTATGTTTTGAGGCCAAAAGTCACTAGTTTGTGTGGAAGAAGGAGCCAAAATCCCACCTGACCAATGCATGCGACTATTTTCTCCATACTGGAGGCATCTTGAAGCTTTCATCCCCGACTAAGACTTTTTTACCAAGTATCAAATACATTTTAGTAAGCGTGTTCAATACTTTTTCCCTCTGTCATTTTTCATTATTACACATAACTTAATTTATGGACATCTATGGTTTGATCTCTTTGACTGTGTGGATTGAATGGGTTGTTACCGACATATGGTGAGAATTTCATGTAAATAGCATTTTTAGAAATATATTTTCTTAGAAAATTGGTGACGTATTGCATATTTATTCAACCCACTGTATGTGTTGAGTATTGTAATCATAAGAACAATTCTGTGGGTACTACCATTACTGTCCTCACCTGGTTCCTGCTCCTGCTGATGACTGCATTCATCTGCTTTCCATCTCAGCCATGATTCTTCATCCACTCCTGGCCAACGGCACTGTATTTTCAGGCAACCGGCACGTGCTGATGACATGGCGCCTGGCATCCTATTAAAGAGGCAAGGTTTTTCCTGCTGATTAGATTTATCCCATCCTGGCTCTTGTTCCTGTTTTAAATAGCAAACCGTGGATTTCTACCATTCTGCGTCTTCTTCCATTCCTGTGGACAATTATAAACCTGTAAACAAGTGGCCAAGCAATGTTCCTGCCAGCAAGTAATTTTACTGGTTCTCTGGGGAATTTCCACACATCTGAATGACATTTAGTCACTCGCCTCTGTTCCTTCTGCCGCTTCTGTGAACCAGTAGACTTCCAACAATGAAACACACACACACCAATGGGGCACTACTACTGTATAACAGCAATAAGGGGCACTATTACTGTGAGGAAGGCAATAAGGGACTATTATTGTGTAGAAACAGTGAAGGGGCACTATTACTGTAATAGAGGCAAAATGGGGTACTATTATTATATAGGGCATATGGTGAGGACTATTACTGTATGGAAGGGAACAGGGAGGCACTATAGTTAGAGATGGGCGAATTTCTCAAAAATTCGGTTCTCCGAATTCTCCGACAAAATCCGTTTCATTCCGAATTACTTCGGCACGAATCACGTTAAAAAGCAGCTATTTCCAGGCTGCACAGAGCCTGCAGGGTGCTGTAAAACGTTGTGCCATGCTTAAATATGCAGAGGGAGCTTGGTTTGGTCTTCATACAATGCTGTGTTTTAGTATGACACGCACATGACTGCTGCCGCTAGAATTGCTTCACTCCTTGGGCACTTACGGGGGGCAAAACTGACCAAAAAATTGAAGCAGGAATGCAGCCTGATAAAGTCATGGCAACGCCAGTTGGAAAAAACAAGCTGAGGGCTAAGATCCTACGATAGCGTCAAAGAACACAGTAGTAGGTTACTACTACTAGATCGCAGCACAGTAAGAGAACGTCACAGCAGGGGCCAATCCATGAGGCCAGAGCTTTAAATTGTCACAAAATATGACAGAACCTGTTCTGTAAAATGCTGGTACATGTAGAGGCCCCCCCCGAATGAGTGGAGAGGGTGTCGGCAGTAATTTTGTGTTGACGTCTCTGATCATTTTGCCCTTCCTTTCATCCGTCAGAGTCCCTTTTCAATCGGTCAATAATCCATCAGTATTGCTAAGGCCAAAAACAAACAGGAGTTGATCCAAAACAGAGATGACCAGTAAATGGGATATTTGCATGTCTTCTGTGTTCTGTATCCACTCTTGCTTTTGGCTAGACAATCCTTATCCTTCCCATTCCTTCTGACAGGTGAAAAGAAGGGGAAAACCAAACATAGTGGCAACATCATAGAGTGGTGAGGGTGGAAACAGCATTAGGAAACCACAGGATGTTCCAGTGAGACAGCGGTCACTTGGCAGCAGCATGAGTAGGCCACCACCTGTTGGTTCAGGGTCTGCTCCAGGTCCTGCTGCTGCTGCTGGCGAGTGCCCTTCTCACCAGACGGGTGAAGGAAGCTGCTCATCAGTGACTCCAGAATTTTGCTGCTGATGGAGCTGGTACTGCTCCTACCCCCCACCTTCCCACAGCAGCCGCAGCAGTGGTGCGTGAGTGCTGATGAACCCCCCGCTCACACCTGTCAGAGGATGGACAATGCCGCACATAGGCAGCGGCCAACTGACTACTGAGGGTTTCTCTATAGTATTTGAGTTTGTCCTCCCTCTCAGCAGCTGGGAAAAAGGCTCCCATTTTGGACCGGTAGTGAGGGTCCAATAAGGTAGAGAGCCAGAAGTCATCCCTCTGCCGGATGGTGACTATTCGGCTGTCACTAGCCAGGCAAATCATCATGCTGCAGGCCATCTGCACAAGTGACTGAGGGACTCCCTGCCTCCATCTCCACTGTATACTGCCCACGGTGCTTTCGGGTCATCTGCCTCGTCTTCCTCATCTCCATCTACCTCCTCCAGCTGCTCCTGCTCCTCCGCTCCTGTCACCTGAGTAGAAAAACCACTCATTTCATCAGACAATGCTTGTGCTCCAATGTCCTCCTCCTCCAGTTCACTCCCCACCGGACTCATGTGGCCGGTAGATGTAGTCGCCACGTCTCCAGTCCCCTGCCCAGACAGATTTTTCAGCATCTGTTCCAGGACATGAAGCAGTGGAATGACGTTATTCATCCCGTAGTCCTGGCGACTGACAAATAATGTCACCTCCTCAAATGGCCAAAGCAAACGGCAGGTGTCACGCATGAGCTGCCACTGGCTGACATCAAAGTTACACAGAGGAGTAATCCTGTCCGCCTGGATCATCAAAAAATCGTTAATGGCCTTTCTCTGTTCATACAGTCGGTCCAACATGTGCAGGCTGGAATTCCAACGTGTGGAAACATCGCATATCAGTGTGAGTTGGGGGAGGGCGTTCTGCTGCTGCAACTCGAGGAGGGTGTGCCTGCCTTTGTAGGAATGGATGAAGCGCATGCACAGTTTCCTGGCCATTTTCAGAATCTTCTGAAGATCAGTGGAAGACTTCAGGAACCTTTTCACAACCAGGTTGAACACATGCGCCATGCAGGGCGCATGGACCATCCCTCCTCAGTGCAGCGCGGACACCATGTTCCTCCCATTGTCCGTTACCATGGTTCCGATTTGCAGTTGGCGCAGAGAAAGCCACACATCTATTTCTTGCTGCATGACGCGGAGCAGTTCCTCCCCTGTGTGACTTCGCTCGCTGAGGCAAGCCAGGTGTAGAACTACGTGACACTGCTGTGCCCTACACATGTGGTATGATGGAGCAGCACTTGTGGAGGCTGAGATGATGATGGTGGTGGAGGAGGCGGACATTGGCGCAGGAGCCGCAGTTTGACAACGTGGAGGAGAAAGCGCCGTCTCCTGTCCAAGTTGTTGGTGTGGCTGGGCAGGAAGCATATACACCCAATGGGCCGTAAAGGATATGTACTGGCCCTGACCATAGTTACAGCTCTAAATGTCTGCGCTGCCGTGCACCTTGGAGCAAACTGATAATCTCAAGGACTGGCCCACCTTCTGTTCTACATATTTGTGAAGGGCTGGTACTGCCTTTTTGGAAAAGAAATTACGGCTTGGAACCTCGGCTCGGCACAGGCCATTAATTCTCTGAATGGTGCAGAGTCCACCATTTGGAAAGGGAGGGACTGCAGTACCAACAACTTGGACAGTAGCACGGTCAGCTTCTGCACCTTAGGATGGTTGGACGCATATTGTTGTCTCTTTGCAATCGCCTGGTTGAAGGACTGCTGGCGCCATGAGTAGTGAGGAGCAGGAGCATCTGGACCGGGATATGATGGCAAAGAGAAACAGCTCCCTTCTGCAGAGGTGATGGAGCCTTGACTGGCTCCAATGGCATGCGTGCCACTGGGCGCTGCTGCTGCGGCGGCAGGATGGACCACCACATCTGAGCCACGGTTCTCCCAGGCCACCGGATGGGGACGCTGCATGTATTGACGCAAGGCCGTGGTGCCAACGTTAGCTCCCTGGCCACACTTCACTTGCTGCCCACAGATTCTACATATACACATGTTCGGCTCCTCCGAAAGAACACAAAGAACTGCCACACCACCGAGTAGCTGATTTTACCACCAACGCTCCGCACTGAGTGACTACTACCGCCGCTGCGTCGCTGAGCCCCTGTGCCGGTACTTTCTTGGACCTGCGAAGCGGGTTTTCTACCCCGTGGCCGTTTGGCTCCCGACCTCGCACTGCTGCTACCCTGCTGACTCACGGCCACACGACCCACTTGCTGGCTGCGGCGCTGCCTAACGAGCAAGCTGACGCCCTCTTCTCCTTACGATGATGAAGCCCTTGCTTCACCCGGCTCCCAAGTGCGGTCGGCTACATCATCATCGATTAAGGGTTGTGTCTGACGTTCCCACCGACTCTTGGCTGGGGTTGTCAGATGTAATCTGGGAGCAAGTGGATGATCTAGTCAACCAATCAAGAACCTTTGGGTTGCTGGACAACACACGGCCGCTAGATGACACCGGCAGTTCTGGCCTCACCGAGTGACCCCTGCTGCGACGTCCCCTTGCTGTGCTGCGACCTGTGACTGCTCCAGGAATGTTTGTGCCTCTGCCACTCGCAGGTGAAGAGCCTGCCACCTCTCTGTCTGACATACTGTTTGTTCTAAAATGTACAGACTCTGTTTAATGAAGATATCTGTATATGATAAATACACACCCTGTATTTGACTCCAAATGAACCCACTTACAGGCTTGGGTAACCCTTGGATATAAACTGCGCAAAAAAAATGATCAGCCAAAAATTAACTGGTATGTGGTGTGTTAAAACGGCATATATTTTACTGACTACAACAGCAAAAACAGGCTTAATTAACCTTTGGATATAAATTATGCTACAGGAAAAATGTCGTCTTTGGCGTTGAAAAACACAGTTTCTTTTACTGACTACAATAACACAAACACGCTAAATTAATCCTTAGATATAAATTGCGCAAAAGAAATGAGCAGCCAAAAATTAAGTGGTATTTGGATTGTAAAAACGCTGTTTCTTTAACTGAATATAACAGCAACAGGCTTAGATAACCTTTGGATATTCAATGTGCTCAAGAACTGAGCAGATAGCATTACATTGTATATGCAGCTGAATTGGACACACACTGGCCTTCAATTCCAATACCCCACAAAATCAGAATTAGAACGTAAGAGAAGCAGTCTGTGAGAAAAGCTGAGACACCCCCAAAAATCAATGTATAAAAGTTCTTTCTACTGAAGCTGCAGCAGCTACAACACGGCACAGAGATATAAGTGTGAAATGCCAGCGTCGCGTCCGGACTCATATCGTGCGGTGACGTCACAGAAGCCCGCCGGTCACTAATTGGCTTGATGTCTGCACATATCATTGAGGGTGTTCCTTTCTTCCTCCCAGAGTTCTCTGCCCCATGTCACGCCATGTGCTTGCGGCCATTTTATTTAATTAAAAACACACTTCGTTCCCGCGAATCACCCCAACCTTTGACTTCGTTCAGAATCAAAGTCTTCCTGAAATTCTAAAGTAATTCCACTTCGTTAGAATCAATTTGCCCATCTCTAACTATAGTGTGTAGGGCACACAGGGTGTCCCTATTACTGGCTATGAAGAGTAAGTGGTACTATTACTGTAAGGGAGCACTATTATTGTGTAGGACAAACAGAGGAACATATATTAGGCTATGTCCACACGGCAGAGGACAAAATACTCTTTTTTTGTTTTTTTGCACCAGTTTTTGTCCTGTTTTTTGCACCGGTTTTCAGATTTTGGCCAATTGAATTGAACAGTACTATAAAGCGCCATTTTCAAGTGAAATATGTTCTAACATGTTTTGACCTGGTTTTCATATTTGAAATCCGGCCTCAGAAAATCCAAGCTGTGAAGACTATAGCTCAGATTTTCTATTGAGCTCTATGGGGATGATTTACAATCAGATTTTTGTGGATTCTAAATACTGAATATGCTTAAAAATCCGACAGTAAATCACTGTTGTGTACACGTAGCTACACTATATAGAAACAGTAAGGGGCAATATTACGGTAAAGAAGGCAATGAGGGGTCGCTATTACTGTGTATGGCAGACAGGAGGGCTCTATTACTATAGTAAGAAAACAAGAGGAAACATCTGTCACTTTTGGAAGATGTACCGAACGAACCGCTGGGATTAGTAGAGGGGATTTTGTTTGGGTGCAGTGTCTATAGGGGAAAAAAAATATGCAATTACAAAACGGTGTCATTACTGGGAAATGCTGGGGAACGGCACATCCCCTCATGCCACTTCTGTTTGACTGTACACAATCCTAGCAGATTTGCCTTATTGACCCCCCCCCTTTTAATTTTTTGTGGCCTTTTGTGAACTCACAATTGGCTCATGGACTCCAATGTTCCCAAACATTGTTTCGGCCTTTTATGTATAGTTAAATTTCCTCCACAATTCCCTACCGACTAGGGGAAGTCGGAGGGGGGTTTTTGGGGGAAAGGGGGTGAGATGTCATGGATAGAGAAGAAAAAAAATGAAAAGTGAAAGATTTTTTTTAAAAAAATAGGAAACACTGCTGTGTTTCATTACATAGCCTGTAAATCTCCTGGGTAGGACTGGTTGTCACATTCCCTATGCCCGTCGGTTTCTGCGACACGTTTGAGGCATTTGTGCCTCTCCCATGCCTTATTGTGCTTTTTCCCACTTTGCCTTTTTTTGGCTGGGATCTTTGTGACCACATTGGCTCAGGGATTCCCAAGTTTCCCAAAAAATGTTTGGCCTAGTATTTCAAAACATTTTTCCTCCATCATTTGCTATCTTAGCAGAAGGTTCTTAGTTCCTGTTCACTGTAACATTTCTCTTCTGATTCATTTTTTCCCTTTTCCGCTAGTTTCTTCTTCTTCCTGTCCTGACGTACTGCCTGCCATGGACTTGGTGTGTCCATCATATTGATCATCTAACACAAATATTAGTGGCACACTAAAGACTAAGTAAAACCTCAAAGGGATATAGAAATATTGGGAAAAGCATTATGTAAAAAAAATGTAAAAAACCGGGATCTTGTTTTCATTTTTGTAAAGATTGTATTAAAACTCACCTCCCCAAAAGTCGTAGAGCAGGCTAGTCCGTACAACCTCTATACATTTACCCCGTCCCCTAGGCCCTTTATCCAGCTGAAAGTCTGCCTGCATGGACATGGGTGGGACTAGCAATTGATAACTGCACCTGCCTGATCAAGTTCATCTATTGTCTACTCTCATAGTACTGCAGCTAACTTTTGTGAACTGTTGCTATCACAGATGACTCTGAGGTTAGGGACCTTGAGGTTCTCTGCAGTGTAGTCTAGATCCTTGTACAGGGGTTAAAGGGTGCATACCAAGTGGCCTTTTAGACCTGCTCATCAGTTTAGCCCTGCACCAAGTCTAAAGCAACTCAGAGGATTCAGATCTACTGGCAGATAGGCGTCATGGTATTTACCCCATTATTGTTACTGTATGATGGTCATATTGCATTTTGTACAGTGGTTTTTATTCTTTAACAAAATGGTTGTATTATTCAGTAGTAAAATGTTCTGGAGTGGGTTGTTTGCTAACAGTATGGTGGTCCTATACTGAATGTATGAGGTCATGTTTAAGTGATATTATTCGACCCTCTCATAGTGGTTACAACATACCTCCTAAGGCCTCGTTCACACGGCTTATTCTGCCGCGTATTGGCGCCGTACTGCGCGCCGGATTTGCGCTTCAGTACGGCGCCAATCCGCGGCAGCAATTACGGTAATCCACTGCTCTCATTGAGAACAGTGGAATCCGTCGCTCCTCCCCGCTCGGCAAATCCGCTGCGGGGGGAGAAAGTGACATGCACATTATTTACGGCGCGTACGCGCCGTAAACAATGCATTGTCTATGGGGCCGGGAGCGGCGCCCCCGCGCGCTCCCGCCCCGCCCCTTATTCACGGCGGATTTGTGCGCTCAATACGGCGCACAAATCCGTCGGGAATAAGCCGTGTGAACACGGCCTAAGTGTCCCTATTTTGGAGGGACAGTCCCTATTTTTAACCCAGGTCCCTCTGTCCCTCTTAGCTCAATAAATGTCCCTCTTTTCCATTTAGGAAACAGATTTGCATCAATAAACCAACTCTCGCTTTAAAGTATCTGATTGCTTTCTCGCTGTATATTACATAACAATTGACTTAATATTTCGGTATGGATACAAAGCGATCCTGAAAATGTGTCCGTTTTTGGCTATCTAAAAAGCTCGCATGTGTGTGTCTGGGCGTGGTTAGAGGCGTGGCAGAATGTGTCCCTCTTTGCAATCTCTAAAAGTTGGAAGGTATGGTAACAGGGTAACTGTATGACTGTATTATTTATAGGTTCTTTATAGTACAGCAGACTCTGTTGAGCAGATTATACAGCTGCTTTTTTCCCAAAGTAGCCACATTTATTTCTCAACAATATCTGCTATATCACTATCTGTCCTAGTGCTTGGAGCAAACATTGGGAACTATTACTCCTGTTAGCAAGTGTTATTTTACTGCACAGACGGTGCCAGGACAAGATGGACAGTACAACAGACCTTGCTGAACAGATTTAGCAATACCGTCTCAGGCTATGTTCACACGGCTTATTGCCGGCGTAATTGCGGGGACGGATGTCTCCCGCAATTACGCTGGCTGGCGTGAAGCGGGGGCGGGGGTGACGGCTGCTCGCCGGCCCCATAAACAACCATTATCCACGGCGCGTATCCCGCCGGGATAATGTGCATGTCACAGAAGAGACGGAATCCATAGTTCTCTATGAGAACTGTGGATTACCGTTATGACTGGGACGGATTTGCGCCGTTTTTTCGCGCAGTACGGCACGGAATACGGGACCAAATCCGTCCCAAAATAAGCCGTGTGAACATGGCCTTAGGGTACGACCGCATGGCATAAACGAAATACTGGTCAGATATTGTCTTAAGAATCTGGCTGGTATTTTATCCTCTTTTGAATAGTTTTGGGGGACGTTGGTTCTGTCCGCCGTTTGCAAATTCGGTCATCCCCCAACCATTGAATAGCACAGCTCCTGCCCAAAAATCAGGTGGAAGATTGTGCATGTTCTGAGTTTTTTGGAATGCCGGCAGTGTGCAGAACCACCCAGTGTAGACTACCGGGTGGATTTTCTATTGACGTCTATGTGGATGGTTGACAGTCAGTATTCAATGGTTTTCAAATCTGAAACCCGTCTGAAAATCTTTCTGAAAACCCTTGCTGTGTGGACGTACCCTTGCTCTTAGTGTAATGTTAAACTAGACAGTGTTACAATGCACCACGTTTATCATAGTGCTCATAAACCTGGTGCAGGTTAAAAAAGTCTAACTTCATGCCATTTTTAAGTTGAATTACTTAATGCCACTAATTGCGGCAAAATTTTTGCTCACGATGGTGCAAACTAAGCCATGCCCCTTTTCCTACAAAATCACGCCCCTTTTGTCAGACGGGGAGTAGAAGTGTCTAGAAAATGTCTAAAACACATCATAAATGTGGAATACAGCAAATTGTGCCAGAATTGTGGCTGCTGGTGTTGGAGTGGAACGCATCTCACTAGAAGAGGAAACTAGGAACTTTTTGCCCACATCTTTTACTAAACCAACTGCAGTAGAAGCTATGAGGATGGGGGTAAGCACAATGTTGAGAAGATCCTGCATCTGACCTGTGGAACAGTGGCAAGATCTTTGGAGGTTCCTACTGCTTATTGAGAAATTTCATTTTAAATATCTTCTCAAGCCTCATGACTTTTCTCTGGCAGAAAATATAACTCAACTCACCAAGTTCCAGCCCTGCATGTCGGCCTATATTTGCATTTTGGAGATGAGCAGACAACTGAATGCTTCTTCCTCTGCTCTTGACCTGGCTGTGGCTCTCGTTCCCCTTCTTGGGTTTCAAGGCATCTGTACCTGTTGATGATGTTGGATCTTGTGGCCTATTTAGTAAGCTGTGAGCCTCAAATGCAATTCCTTCTCACTTGGTTTGTCCTGTCTCGGCTCTTGTATTTGTGTTTGTGCTACTTCACTTTACTCATTTAATTGGTCCTGATTCTGACCTTGACCTCATTTCTGTCCATGTTTCTGCCTTGATTATCTTCCTGGTACCTACTTCTGTATCTGATACTTGGCTCCATTCCTAACTACTATGTAGGGGGTGTAAACACCCTGCAAGTGGTTTTATGATGTTTACGTGTGAAATGTGTATTATATGAATAATATTAAGCACTAAAGAGTGAGGAGAGCCTGTAGCCAATCAGAGCAAGGAAGAAGGGAGGGGATGCAGGCAGATATAAGCAAGAGCCTAGGGATGTTAGTTGAGTTCTAGAGTTGTGACCAAAGGGATCCGTTCAATTTGTTTGTTCTGGCACCAGGAGTCACTCACCTTCCTGCAGTGGAGCTGACAGGCAGGGGCAGATCAGTAGCCCAAGATAGAAAGAAGGAGAAAGATAGAAAGTGGAAGACAGAGAGAGAAAGCACAGAGATAGGTGGGGTACAACAGCCAGAAGTACTGAAATAGGTCAGATGTAAAAAAAGAAGTTGTGACACGTGCTCAGACCTGGTGGTGGTAGGCCACTGCGCCCACTGGGTCTGCAGTGGAAACTGGGGGTGTAGACCCAATTCCCGTTTGGAGTTAGGAAGACCCTTCCTCTGGAAGAGTGTGTGATGGTAACTGGGAAGAGAGACACCATCTATATGGGAGTTAGGAAGTGCCCTTTCTCCTGAAGAGAGTTACATGTGAGAATTGAAAATTGAGACAAAGAAAGAGTTAATGTGATTGTAAGTGTCCTCGATCACTGGGTCTTCACCAGGGGCGTAGCTACAGGGGTCACATCGGTCGTGCTTGCGACTGGGCCTCTGAGCTATGGGGACCCACAGGTCCCCCAAGCCACACAGCTGCATCGCTGGGTCACACCGACCCAGCAATATAGCAATCGCCGCCTGCGCGGAGCAGGCAGCATCTGTGGCAACGGTCGGAATACATCCATCCCGGTTGTTCAGCAACTGGAGGCAGCGTTGTGATGTAAAGATGTCATTGTGCAGCTGCCTGTACTAGGCCCTAAGCCTATCTCTAGGTTTAGGGCTTAGTAGGCGCCGGAACTGGCATCCTGGAGCACGTGGCTTAATGACGTCACGCTGTCCACTCTGGATTGAAAGAGGAGTCCAGCGGGAGAACAGAGGAGAGGTGAGTATAATTATTAATTTTTTTTAACTGGGGACCCTATATTTACCTAGCTAACTACTGGGGGGCCCTATATATACCTAACTACTGGGGGCCCTATATTTACCTAACTACTGGGAGCCCTGTATATACCTAATTAACTACTAAGGGGACCCTATATACACTTCCCAACTACTGAGCGCCCTATATACACCTACCTTACTACCGGGTTAGACGCTACACTTTCCTAATAGTGGTTTTAGTGTAACGGTTTATATTCAGTAACAGTACGATGGTTTTATTCAGTCTCTTTATGGTGGTGATTAGTGTTGAGCGATTTTTATCGACAAAGTTGAAATCGGCAAGGTTTTTATGGTGATCGAAATTTCCAGATCATGCGATAATTAAGGTTAAAATCTGAGCATCATCTATTAAGATCGCGCCTTTTTCTGCGCTTCCTGTAATTTTGGCGGCCAGCAAATGAGATTACAGAATAGAGCAGGGTGAGATGTGTGTGCGACGTCATGACTGGGATGTGTATGGTTGCGATTGGCTGGAAAAATCACATGACCTCGTTTTACATAGAACAGCGTTTCCTGTTTCAGCCTCAGTGTCTCTCAGCGTCTCATAGGGATAGGACGTGCGTTCTGCCTGTGGCCAAACAGCTCAGCGAAATTAGTCTATTTCTGCACAGAGAAACCTCTACTATTAGCTGTGATCCTTCCAATTTAGTTAGATTAGGGATTTGAAGATTTTATGTAGTTAGCTAGAGAATTTTAAAGCAGCATCTACCGCTGTAAATTCACGGCGGTGGGAGCGGGGGGAGGGGGGCCCCCGCGGGCGAACACAGACAAGCTCTATCTATAAAGAACACTGGATAAAGTTCACCAAGACTTAGTATAGACATTGTAGTGGAATATCTTTATTATTAACAGTTTGCTATTGAATATTTCCTGGATATTGGGCAGCCTGAACTTATATTGGATAAACATCATTTCTAGTAACTGCAGGTCTCTTTGTTAGCTGCAAAACTCCACTTTTATTATCAGTATACATTTCAGATAGGTGTTCATTTTCAATTTACCCATTACACCTGTGACTGTTGATATATCCACCTTGCAGTTAAATTACAATCCAGCAATCTTGTAGTCAGCACAGGTTGTTTGTTTCCAAAATACCGTGTATCGTACGAAAACATCACAGTTACGTGTTTTTTGACTTTTGCGCACCCAGCACTGTTCATTGATGCAGCATCTACCGTAATCTTATAAACAGCAATTCTTATATTCACCACAGGTGAATTGAAAGGTGCAAAAAATACCGTGTATCATACGAAAACAAAAACAGATACGTGTTTTTTTACTTTTGCGCTCCAGCTTTGTTCATTGACGCAGCATCCACGATAATCTTAAAACAGCAATTCTATAGTCACCACAGGTGAATTGAAAGGTGAAAAAAATACCGTGTATTATACGAAAACATAACAGTTACGTGTTTTTGGACTTTTGCACACCCAGCATTGTTCATTGACGCAGCATCCACGTAAATCTTAAAACAGCAATTCTATATTCACCACAGGTGAATTGAAAGGTGCAAAAAATACGTGTTTTATAAGAAAACATAACAGCTACGTGTTTTTTTTACTTTTGCGCACCCAGCTTTGTTCATTGACGCAGCATCCACGTAAATCTTAAAACAGCAATTCTATAGTCACCACAGGTGAATTGAAAGGTGCAAAAAATACCGTGTATTATACGAAAACATAACAGATACAGACATAACAGACTCCTTTTCCCGGCAACTTTTTAATCTGGGGGTCAGACAGGTTTAATGGTCATACTGCGGTCCAGGACAGGTATAGTCAATGTCCAGTGAAACTAAAATGGTGGTTGAAAGACTCCTTTTTGCGGCACTTTTTAAATCTGGGGGTCATGCAGGTTTGGGGCTCATGCTACGTTCCAGGACAGGGATATTCAATGTCCAGTTCAAGTAACATGATGGTTCAAATCATACTGCCTTCTGGCACTTTTTAATTTGTGGGTGATGCAGGTTTAAGGGTCATGCTGTGGTACAAGACAGGGATAGTGAATGGTCTGTGACTTTTTTTCTGTGACTTTTATAACCTAAGTGTGTTGCCTAAGATGTAGCACGTATCCATTTGACTGTTGTGGATGTTAATTTCAGCTTCTCCAGCCTTGTTTGGGTGTAATAATGAAGGTGTTGTTGCTCTCCCATAGACTTTAATGGTCATCGCTCATAATCGATGCTCACTATCGAAAAACCTTATCGATAGCGGCCGACTATCGACTATCGATCGATCTCGATAGCCAACGCAATCGCTCAACACTAGTGGTGACATGTGAGGATGATGATGATGTACTAGTATTTATACACTCACCGGCCACTTTATTAGGTACACCTGTCCAACTGCTCGTTAACACTTAATTTCTAATCAGCCAATCACATGGCGGCAACTCAGTGCATTTAGGCATGTAGACATGGTCAAGACAATCTCCTGCAGTTCAAACCGAGCATCAGTATGGGAAAGAAAAGGTGATTTGAGTGCCTTTGAACGTGGCATGGTTGTTGGTGCCAGAAGGGCTGGTCTGAGTATTTCAGAAACTGCTGATCTCCTGGGATTTTCACGCACAACCATCTCTAGGGTTTACAGAGAATGGTCCGAACAAGAAAAAAACATCCAGTGAGCGGCAGTCTGTGGGCGGAAATGCCTTGTTGATGCCAGAGGTCAAAGGAGAATGGGCAGACTGGTTCGAGCTGATAGAAGGCAACAGTAACTCAAATTGCCACCCGTTACAACCAAGGTAGGCAGAAGAGCATCTCTGAACGCACAGTACAGCGAACTTTGAGGCAGATGGGGTACAGCAGCAGAAGACCACACCGGGTGCCACTCCTTTCAGCTAAGAACAGGAAACTGAGGCTCCAATTTGCCCAAGCTCATCGAAATTGGACAGTAGAAGATTGGAAAAACGTTGCCTGGTCTGATGAGTCTCGATTTCTGCTGCGACATTCGGATGGTAGGGTCAGAATTTGGCGTCAACAACATGAAAGCATGGATCCATCCTGCCTTGTATCAACGGTTCAGGCTGGTGGTGGTGGTGTCATGGTGTGGGGGAATATTTTCTTGGCACTCTTTGGGCCCTTGGTACCAATTGAGCATCGTTGCAACACCTTGTTGAATCTATGCCACGAAGAATTGAGGCAGTTCTGAAGGCAAAAGGGGGTCCAACCCGCATGGTGTACCTAATAAAGTGGCCGGTGAGTGTAGGTGTTTGTCTATTGTTGTTATTGGTAATATTGATCTTGGTATACTGGTTTGCTCAGTAACAGTATGTGTTATTAATCACTATATGGTAGTGATATGTGGGGTATTAGTTGGTTCTTGTATTTTGTAGTTATTGGTAATATTGGTCTTGCTATGCTGGTTTGGTCAGTAATATTATGGTGGTACTAGTCACTGTATAGTGGTGACATGCGCTGATAATGTGACCAATGTATACATACTGACACACAGAATACAGGTAAGTCAATTGAACGGTTCAGTGTAAACAAAAGCACAGTTGCATTTTTTCCTGTTTTTTGTGAGGGAGAGGGAATAGACACTTTGGTTGTATAACTTGTTTTTCTTTGGCCCCATTTGAGATTAATTTTCCTCTATTGGACAGTCCCTTTAAATAGAAATAATTTTACACCACATACATCCATCACGTCAAGCCGGGAACCTGTCGTTGAAAAGTATTGGTCAACAGATGGTGTCTGGGGTTAGGCGGCCCCAAGCCAAAGTTTTGCACCCGGGCACAAGTCGCCCCTGGTCTGCGCGATCCATTTAACTGTTTGTGAGTCCTCGGGGCGCTCAGTTAAAACCCTTAGCGGAGCAGAGCACCACCGCCCTGCCCCACTAGTTAGCCTAGTAGTTCCAAGGCCCTAGACCTTAGACCAACCAGATTTTGGCTGCTAGTGCTAACGTAGGCAGCGCGCTGAAGTCACATCATCATGCCGCCTAGGCCGGACTTCACATCAAGAAGCCAGGCTGCTGTTCATCAGAGGAATGAGGAAAAGGGTGTATATTTTTTATGTTTTTCAGTAATAAGGCCTTACATACCTTCCTGGGGCCTAATTATCTTCCTGGAGCCTACTTATCTACCTGTTACCAGAGACGTATTTGCAGCTCATGCTGCCCTAGGCAATGAGCCTTAAGATGCCCCTATTTAAGCACACATTGCCGTGATGTTTTGTTTACATCATGCTATTTGTGGTGTTTTTCTGAAAAAACTATTTGGGAAAAAAGTGCTAAAAATACTCAACAATACTGCAATGTGTGGATGCCAGTCATTAATTCCCCTAGATGCTGTGATACGGAGTGGTCATAGCAGCTTGGTGGTTTGAGAGTGGACTGTCAGGCCATAGGCACCTGTGACATGATGACGGGGTATTGCTGCATCGCTATATTATTATTATTATTTATTTTAAGCACCACTGACTCCAGGGCACTGTACATTCAAGGGGGGATTACAAACATAACAAATGTCAAACAAGTATGATGACGATGAATGACTTACAACTGACATAGAGGGAGATAGTACCCTGTCCGCGATATCTTACAATCTACAATGGAGAAGGAAGGAGACAGAAAGTGAGGGGCAGATATGTTTGTGGGGTAGTACAGAGGCAGAAGGGTTATTGTAGGTTATAGGCTCCTGAAGAGTTGGGTTTTCAGGTTGCTTTTCAACCTGGTGAAGGTGGGGGATGGTCTGAGGTGTTGGGGCAGTGAGTTCCAGAGAATGGGAGAAGCACGGGAGAAGTCTTGGAGACGGTTATGTGAGGAGCTGATAAGAGGAGAGAAGAAGGTACTGTGAGGAGCGGAGGTTGCGAGAAGGGAAATATCTGAAGATTAAGGCAGAGATGTATAGAGGGGAGAGGTTATGGAGAGGAGAGAAGTAGATAAAATGGGCAGCAGAGTTGTTGATGGTTTGAAGGGGAGCAAGAGTGCTAGACGGGAGGCCACAGTAGTCTAGGCGGGAGATGACAAGGGCATTGACCAGCATCTTTGTAGTGTCTGAGGAATGAGTGGATGCGAGAGATATTTTTCAGGTGGAGGCGGCAGGCAGAGGTGAGGGCTTATAACTAAGGCCCCTAGCTCTACCATGCCTACTAGACTGTGCCTAAAGCAGCAGAATACAAGCAGGCACTTATACACTGCATTACAAGTACTGCAGTGTATTATGTAGGTAATCTAAAGATCACATCTTCATGTACCTTTATAAAGAAAAAAATTTAAATTAAACCTGATTACGTGAAAAAAAATTTAAAAATGAAAAAAATCACTAAATCACCATTTTAATGCTAAAAATGCATTTTTACTAAAAAAAAAAAAAAACAAATAGCCCCTACACAGAGTTTTTTTGTCCCTTGCCATAAAAAATGTGCAAGCAATGCAAAAAGGAATGTAAAGCAATCAAAAAGCCATACCACCAAAACAGTAACAACTAGAAACAAAAAAGTAAAAGTACAGCACACTGCACAAACAACAAGCCATCATTTGGCCGTCGCAATGAAAAATAATAAAAAGCTATGGCTCTTGAAAGGTTGGTGCAGTCACATGTAAATAAACCGAAATACATTTTCCTCCACTCATTAAATACCACACATAGAAAATAAATGGACGTGCAGAGAGAGGGACACATCAAGCCAAGCCTGTGCCCATGCCCAAACACATGACCCCACCATGCCTATAACCATACCCAAGCACAACCAATCATGGCCAGCTTCCTGCAGCAGATCTTCACCAAACAACATCTGTCGTCTATAAAGATGTATTTATTTACAATACTTGTTCACACGGGAGGTTTCACTCTGTGTTACAAGCACTTTTTAGCTCCGTCTCAGGGACCGACAGGACGGACCCCAAAACGGATCTAAACAATTAGCAGTGAGATTATCACTGCGGTCTATGAGGAAGACGCAGCGGCGTTCACATGAGAGATCGCCGCTGCGTGTTTCCATAGCGCAGCTCGGGTCCGACTGAAAGAATTGACATGCAAGGCAGGGGCGTAACTAGAGAAGCTATACCAAGATCAACATTACTAAATGTTACCAATAACGCTACTACATAAGGACCTATTATACCGCCAGAACATGACCACAAAGTGACTGAATAATACCCCTACACTATTACTGATCAGTACACAAAGACCAATAGTACCGCCATATAGTGACCATATAGTGCTATATACTAATGTATACAGGCTCTGCAGACTGTATATAATCACCATATAGTGACCATATAGTGATTTACATATGAAAAAGAGAAGGAGCTTAATCCACCACCAATATAAAACAAATTCCTTTAATTAATAATATTAAAATCACATAAAACAAGATCCCACAGTTGAATGCCAAGAGGCGCATAATAGTATCAAAATGTAGACATAATAGGGTAATAATCAGTGTATCACAAAATCACATACAAGAAGAGCAGTACCCAGTATATGAATTCAGTATTCTATGATAATTTTTATCCTGCTCATAATAATTCCATCAACTAATACACCAGTATATATCAATGTTACAAAAACCAGTAGCAATTCAATTACCCGTTATGTGCGAAGTTCATGTACCTCCAATAAACCCGACGTACGTTTCGCCAGTATTTTCCCTTGAGGAAGCAAAATACTGGCGAAACGTACGTCGGGGTTTATTGGAGGTACATGAACTACGCACATAATGGGAAATTTAATTTATACTGGTTTTTGTAACATTTATATATACTGGTGTATTAGTTGATGGAATTATTATGAGCAGGATAAAAATTATCATAGAATACTGAATTCATATACTGGGTACTGCTCTTCTTGTATGTGATTTTTTGATACACTGATTATTACCCTATTATGTCTACATTTCGATACTATTATCGTCACCTGTGAGTCACTGGATGTTACTGCACTGTTCTCACTTACATATCTGCAGAGACTGTGTACACTGGTAGCTATCACTATATGGTTACAGTTTGGCTGTAAAATTGGTCGCTGTATACTGATCTTTATTCAGTAATAATATAGGGGTATTATTTAGCCACTAAGGGCGACATGTATGATCGGGAGTTGCGCCTGTTTTCTGGCGAAAACGGCGCCACACCGATCTGAATCCCCTGTCGGACGCAGTGATGCGGTGTTAGGCGCAACCTTCGCCACTTTCGGATGCGCCTATCATGAAGGGCCGTGCAATGGGCGCGGTGTGGGCGTTCTGGGGCAGGACGCACCACATTTGAATACTCCGAAGCATGCATGATTGCGGCCCGGCAAAGGGCGGCGCATTGCAGCGCTCGCCAGCTCCAACAGCCATTTCTTTTTTTTCGTTAGCCGATGATCAATAATATGGGGCTAACAAAAATAAAGAAATAAAAATGAATTCATTGAAATCATTTTTATTTCTTTATTTTCATTACCCCCATATTATTGATAATTTTATATAGAGATCGGTACAACTTCGTGAGTCTTATCATTTTATTTTTGCCATGTACAGTTTTAATATAGATTACATTAGAAAACCCATAAGAGCGTCGCTCGCTCCCCCATTGGTCCAAATAACTGCGCCTCTTTTAACTTAGCCAATCACAAACAGAGCTCGCTCTGCATTTCTTTTTCCCATAGAACTCTATGAGATAAGTAGCTCACCCGCTGATTGGGTAAGCAGGACGAGCCCCTCTTCCCCCCAACCAATCACAGTACTAGAATATTTCTTATAGACAGTAATAACTTTTAGGGTGCCCTATCACGCCGTTCTTGTTCCACTCAAAATAGACGCACTACATCTGACTGGTGGATTCATATCTGCCGTCTGGGCTCAACCAATCAGCTCTTTTCTGCCTTTTTACTGTATTTTGAACTGCCCCGCCTTTTCATTTGATTGGTCAATACTTCTCCATAGGTTATAATGGTTCACTGTCGCTCCTATTCTGATTGGTTGGTTTCTGCCGACCAATGAGAAGAGCTTACAGAATTTGAATTACTGTATTTCCCGGCAATTCTCTATATCGCAATTCCTGATGTAGCGCCGGTCTCGGCGACAAACGCGTTGTTCGGGATTTGATTGATGAATGTTTATAGAAGGTTTCAGCTCTTTTTCAGATAATGTTTTACACTTAATAAAAATTATTGTTTTATTCATACTCCATGCCGCACGGCGCTAAGAGCCAAGATTTCATTGCCCCGATCTCTCCATAGACTACAATGGGACAAAGTAGCTCGCGCTCTGATTGGCCGGGATAGCCAAGCCCACGCTAGCTCAACCAATCAGCTCTTTTCTGCCTTCTTTACTGTATTTTTAACTATCCCGCCTTTTCATTTGATTGGTCAAAACTTCTCCATAGGTTATAATGGGTCACTGTCGCTCCTATTCTGATTGGCTGGTTTTTGCCGACCCATGAGAAGAGCTTCCAGAATTTGAATTACTGTATTTCCTGGCAATTTTCTATATCCCAATTCCTGATGTTGCGCCGTTCTAGATTTTTTGTTAGTGATTTTTTATGTATGTTTTTAGTAGGTTTGAGCTCTTTTTCAGATAATGTTTTATACCTAATAAAAAGGATTTTTTTGATTCATACTCCATGCCTCACGGAGCTGAGAGCTGAGATTTATTTCTTTTGCAATCTTATATATTTTCACTTTAATTTTTAATGATCCACTTTTTCAATACATTTAATCGTTTTTAGACAGCTTTGATTTTTCACTTTATTCATTGATTCATTTGAAAGACAACTCTTTTTGCTCTTCACTAACACGTTTAATCATTTTTCGCTGTTTTCCAGCCTGTCTCGAATCGGAATACATGTTCAGCGCAGTCCCTTCTGTGCCTAAGTCCTGCACACTGGTGAGGCGCGGTGGACTTTACACCACATATATAAGGGCACCTCGGGCGCCGACATACATGAGGTGCAGCTTTCGCTTGAAATCGGGCGCCGAGATTCATACATTTCGCCCTAAGTGTTGGTTATTAGTGGTTGTGTTCTGGCAGTATAATTGGGTATTTATGTAGTAGTGTTATTGGTTATATTGGTCTTGGTATAGTGGGATTTGTTTGATAGCAGTATGATGGTGAGATGTATGGTGAGGTATTTGCTCCTTGTATTATCTAGTAACTGCATAACTATTATTAACAGGCACCGGTAATTGTTTATGGATGAAGAGGGGGCTGGAAAGAGGGGGTTATCCAAAAGTTTGATATGTGGCCCAGGATTCTATGGGCCTCATATCAAATATGGGTAGATATATGGATATGAGAGATAGACAGATAAATAGATATGAGATAGATAAATAGATATGAGATAGATAGATATGAGATAGATAGATATGAGATAGATAGATAGATAGATAGATAGATAGATATGAGATAGATAGATAGATAGATAGATAGATATGAGATAGATAGATATGAGATAAATAGATATATGATAGATAGATAGATTAGATAGATAGCTAGATAGATAGATATGAGATAGATAGATATGATAGATAGATAGATAGATAGATAGATAGATAGATATGAGAGCTATAGCTAGATATGAGATAGATAGATAGATAGATATGAGATAGATAGATATATGATAGATAGATAAATAGATTTGAGATAGATAGATATGATAGATAGATAGATAGATAGATAGATATGAGATATATAGATAGATATTAGTTAGATAGATAGATAGATAGATATGAGATAGACAGGTAGATAGATATGAGATAGATAGATAGGAGATAGATAGCTAGATAGAAAGATAGATAAATAGATATGAGAGAGATAGATATGATTGATAGATAGATAGATAGATAGATAGATAGATATGAGAGCTATAGCTAGATATTAGATAGATAGATAGACAGATACATATCAGATAGAAAGATATGAAACAGATATTAGATAGAAATCTCTACAATGACATGATTCTAATTCAGGTACATTAGGGTATTGGTAATAGCGTACCCAAATGTATAGGGTGTGCTAGTCTACTAGACATGTCTATTCTGGTTGCATCTGGCCCGGTGAAGACACTCATGCTCTGTTCTCAAACTGGCCAGTCAGTTCTGTTTCCTGAAAGCAGGATGGCACATATTTGAATTAGCTGTGCCAAGCTAATTTCTGTAGAAATGTCCGAAAGCTACCTCAATTGAACAACTTTATTTAGGTTCATTAAGAAAATAACTGGGTGAGCCAGATTCATCAGAGGAAAGAGCATGCTTTATTTTCAAGCAATAATTGTACTTTAAACATTTAGACAAATAACATCCTTTTAACTCGTATAGAAAGATGATGGACAGGAAGCTCGCCTTTTAGGAGACTTAAAATATCTAGTACACAAACTAAAAAAAAACTTTAATTGCTTTGCATCTGTTTTTAGTTTTTTTCACTCAAAACTGAGAGGAAAATAGAACCTTTTTGTGCTTGATTTAAAGGGGTTGTGTGGATCATTGAAAGAGTGGACAGTAAAATGCAGGTGGCCAAATAAAAAAAACCTACACTCCCCTTCCTCTTGTCCTCACTTACCGCGCTTCATCTCTCCGGTCTTTTATATTCATTCTTCTTCTTCCAGGTGGGAACATCACCGCTGTGGCCGCCGATTGGCTGCAGTCGCTGATTGGCTGTAGTGGTCATGTGCTTCTGCTTACATCACCATTTGGAGCAGTTCACTTCTGATGCAAATAATTGTCACATGACTGCTGCAGCTGCTGATTGGTTGTGTGACGTTCCTGTCCGGGAGACTGTAGAGACGCAGCTCTGGAACCGAGGACCAGAGGACAGTGAGAATAGGATATATGTTTATTTGGCCACCTACAGATGACTTTCTGCTTTTATAAACTAACCAGACAACCCCTTTTAATCACTTTCCAGCAAAAATTCACAGTGTCGAATTGCAAAAAGACAAGATTCACCAAATGAAGGGCCCCACCTAACGCTCCAATACATGGCACATTATTGTGATGCCAACCAACAATGTGGAAGCGGTAACTGGCATTGATAGACTAGAGATTCCTACTACTATAAAGCATACACTTCAATAACAAAAAAACTACATGTAATAGTCATTTTTCATTTGTCAGATGTTTTCATTTGTCTGGATTTGTTTGGACATTACTAATTCGAATGTCAATGCACACCAATTGTATTTGTCAATCATAATTTAATTTAGCCAAAATGTAGCAGGACTGATGAGCCTTACATTTGGAGCATAAATAACACAACATATATTTGTTGATGCGGATGGTTATAGATATATAACATGTAAATTATTTCAGTTTTGTGGTTAACCTAACTAGTGTTGACCGAACTGTTCTAGAAAAGTTAAGTTCTAGTAGAACTTCTTGAATTTTTAGAACTTGAACCGAACATTTTGTTCTATGTTCGAGTAAAGTTCTAGTTCCAGTTTGACAAGCCATTTTCAGTTTAATTTTCAGCGGCTTTCTGCACTTTTGGCGGCCATCCAATCCGTGTCAAAAACATCATCGCTGAGGTGTAGGGCTCTCATTGGATGCTGAAAGCACATGACCATGTTATATATATTTCACTGTATTGCCTTGTGAATGCCATTTTCAGCTCACTCTCTGCACTGTACAGACTGCTCTTAGTTAGTTAGATAGTATGTTCCTCTCCATAGACATCAATAGGGAGTTTGGTATTGCTGGCTGCATCTTTCCCACACCCAGAAGTTGTTATTTAGTGACATTTGCAGGCTCACATAACGCCTAACTCTAATATACATGGATATATATAATAGTGCTTGGATTTGCTAAATCATACTCAGTGCCCAAAATTCAGTTTTTACAGTTTTGGGGGTTCAGTAATTGTATAACACACCATCTCCAAATCTATGTGTCAAAGGGGCTTTTGGGCCCCCTCAGGATGCAGGGCCCCGTAGCAGCTGCTACCACCATACCTCCTATACCTACACCCCTGCTTGCTTGCTGTTCTCATCTTTTCAGTTAGCCATTGAAAGGAATTAAGTATTTTAGCCTCTCAATTTTTTCCTGTCACTCTTCGAGCCAAATTTTTTTCAGTAAGTTGTTCCACGTATCCAGTTTACTGTTATGGATGGTGATTACAGCTTCTCCTCACCTGTATGGGTATAAAAATTAACCAGAACATCTTCTCCCATTTACTTTAATGGGGTTTGAGTTCGAGTTCGAGTTCGAATAGAACCTCGAACTGAACTCAGTAAAGTTCGAGGTTCTAATCGAACTAGAACATTTTACTGCTCGCTCATCTCTAAACCTAACAAATAGAGAGATGTAGCAAAATAATTATATAGCACTGAGCAAAAGTTTTTGGCAGATGTGAAAATATGCAGTAAAGTAAGAATGTTTTCGGAAATAGAAGTGTTAATAGTTTATTTTTATCAATTAACTAAATGCAAAGTGTCTGAACAAAAGAAAAATTAGAATCCAATCAATAGTTGGTGTGACCGGCCATTGCCTTTAGAACATAATCAGTTCTTATAGGCACCTGTACACAGTTTTTGATGGAAGTCAGCAGGGCGGTTGTTCCAAACATCTTGGAGAAGTAAGCACAGATCTTCTGTGGATGTAGCGGCTCAGATCCTTCTGTCTCTTCATGTAACCCCACACAGACTGGATAAAGATGAGATCATTGCTTTGTGAAGGCCTCATCATCACTTCCAGGACTCCTAATTCAAAGCAGTGTTTAGTATGATCGCCCTTTGATTATTTCTCTAGGTACTTGCAAGCAGTTATGATGGAACTTGGCAGGGAGGTTGTTCCAAACATCTTGCCGAACTAAACCCAGATCTTCTGTGGATGTAGCTGCTCAGATCTTTCTGTCTCTTCATGTTATTGCTTCCAGGACTCCAAAGACAAAGCGTGTTTACCAGAAGTGTGCAAAAGTTTAGGTGAAAGAAATGCTACATAGAATGCAGACAACAACAGAAGAATTAATATTTTATTGTTATCATTTAACAAAGTTCATAAAGTTCAAAGTGGATAAACAAGATGGAATCTAAATACAGTCAGTATTACTTCTGGTCCGATGTCACATTAGCTTGGTCAGAATGGCATAGACGGCGGGCCATTCACCAGAACGACAATCCAGTGATGTGCCCCCTCTTAAAATTTGCCAACTGGGCAACATTTCTTTGAGTGACTCATAGAGGCTTGTCTCGCAGTTAGCAATCTCTCAAAAAGATGTATACTACCCATAAGTAGCCTCTGAGAGCCTCTTTACAGGGTAGCAGCGAAAGCATTTTAGGTCCTCGTGGCAAGATCCAGTGTGTAATCAGAGCATACCTGTTATTATTTACATATATGCCATATACATAACTACATGCCGAGTTTTGCAGCAATCTGGGTCAGTTATATTTTTTTGTCAATGAGTGTTTAACGTTGAAGCAATTTTTTGGGGTCATACTCAAAAACCATAACTTTTTGATTTCTCCATCTACATAGACATATAAAGGCTTGTTTTTTGCAGGATAAGATGTAGTTTTTAATGGTGTCATTGACTGTATCATACCATGTACTAGAAAACCCCAAAAACTTCTTTGTGGGGTGGAACATGAAAAAAATTGTAAACACACCGTTTTTGTGAAGGTTTTCTTTTTATGGAGCTCTATATTTGGTATAAATGGCATGATATCTGTATTCGGCAGGGCAGCACTTCAAACTTTTTGAGAACTTTTTATTCCAATTTTTGAGAACGCAAAATAATGAAAAATTGCAATTTTGGCAGTGGGAATTTATTTTCTTCTTCATCACATGGGATACATGATATTACACTTTTAACGGGCAAACTTTTATGGATATGGCTTTACCAATTAGGTGTATTTTTTATTTTTAAAACTTTTTTTTTTACATTTTACTTACATTTGTAGCCCCACTAGGATGCTTGAAAACAAAGTGGTGTGATCGTTGTATGTATATATTGCAGAAAGGGGAACTAAGATGGCTCTCCTATTACATCCTGCCAATGGCAGCTATAGAGGTGTTTATGAGGCAAACACTTGGGTTCCCGCAATCTCATGGCAGGAAGGCCAATCAGCCAAAGGTTCTTAGCACTGTTCCTCATTGATTTAGATGCCCTGGCCACAATTGTTGTGGCATCTGAAGGGTTAAGAGATGTCACTGATCCTGGCCGATAGCGTCCCAGCTGTTTTGATCACCGAGTGAGCCCGTTGCATACTCCCTTAGCGGCATTATAACATACCAGTCAGTAAGGGGATAATTGAACATCAAAAACCATAGCAAACTGCCCTGAGCAAACTTGGCTGTAAATTTAACATTTTATTCTACTTGAATAATGACATTTAGGAAAAGAACACGAATCCTATATGGGCACCTTTGGGGGAAAGGGATTTGAGAAGCCTTCAGTAAATGTCCTGATGGGGATACGTGTATGTTTATGTATGCAGAGGAAGTGCTGCAGAGGCTTTTTAAATTGTACCTCTGTCTCTTCAACTCTAAGGCAGTGACAGAGCCTCTCTGAGCTCTTGCTTTGGCTTCACAAAGCCTTTTTCATACTTAGAACAAGGAGAATACTCTTTTGGTAAAACGAGGAGCTGAACCAACCCCTTTTGGCATTTGGCTAATATGTTTTTTTTTTTCTCCTCTCTGTTTTTTGATCAAATGTCACTTTTTTCCTCTACATTTCACTGGGTGATTTTCTCTTCTCATTCCTGAACTATCCACAGAATGTACGTTTCCTGCAGCGCTTCTAGTAACTATTCATTTACACAGGATGAGATGGGTTAAAATAAAAAAAAAAAGGCTGGAAAACATTAGTGTCTGTTTTTAGCAAGTCTGTGATGTCACCCGGAGCTGGAAAGGAGAAACTGGAGGCATTAAGGGAAAAGTACACAGTGAAATCAGGGATTATGACGTTTATTTCAAAGAGAAATATTGTGCCTGAAGTAAAGGGAGGAAGCTCGGTCTGGTCGGGTGGGTTTAGGGTTGGTTGTTTTGGAGTTTTCTATTAGTCTAGGGATGGAGAACAATGTTTCTCACATGATAGTCACATGCCATAAGAAAGCACACATAGGTGCCAAGTAAATGCAAATGTCACACTTTCTTCACACAGATGTTTTCCCATTTGACTTGCTGGTAATGCCACAGTAACCCATTAATATGCCAACTGTAGTAGCTCTCCCATAAACCGGGCCTGTGCAACTTGGCACAATTGTATTTCTAAGGAAGAGATAGAACAATATTTTGTCTCTCTTATATGTATGCTTGTTCATTCTGGATTAATTCCTTGCCAACATCTAGGGTGACATGTATGTACAGGGCTGCGCCAGAAGTCTGGTGTCTTTTCGGCCTGAAAACTGGCGCAGACCTGTGCGCTATATTTTTAAACAGGTGCACTCCAATATCAGGTGCATTACAGAGCACCCGCTGCACTTTGTAATGCACCTGAGATCAGGGGGCATGATGAAGGCGTGTTGCACTACAACCGTACGAAGCTACACATTTATAGCTTCAGTATAGCAAATCCAGGCACATTACTGCTGGACAAGGTAGAGCACTTTAAAAGTGGTTTACCTGAGCCAGAAGTGTCGCTTTGTAACCAGAAAGCTCCAAATCTATGACCCGCAGTAGAGCAGGTTCATAGATTCAGGCGCATTCTACACTACTAATGCACACAAACAAATGGTGCCTGAACGACAAAAAACATGTATGTCGCCCCTAATGTACAGGTATGTTATAGGCGGCAAGTACACTAGTTGCCACAAATTGATGTGCTTGTTAATGATAGAAATCGTTTGCTCCAATCCTGGCCAATTAACCCCTTACATGTTGCTGTCAATTGTGATCACGCATCTAAAGGGTTTTACAGAGGTAGGGGCTCCCTCATTCCTTGTCTACCGTGGGGTGCTGATGGTTCCCATGACAATTGAGAAGCCTAATGGTATGTTCCCACAATGTATTTGCGGGGTATTCGGGGATAGTTGCCGAGTTTTTAAGAATATGCCCCCCAAATACGGTTTATATGCACTCATTGAGTGCTATGATATAATAGATTCCCCGGAAAGTCGGTGAAAATGAGGTGAATTTGGGGCTGGCCCGAAGCACTGTTTGGAAGTATGCCGGGCAGGGTCTCTCCCAAAAGGCGTATAATGGTGAGACAGGTACGCGGCGTTATCCCTGTAATTACCACAAAAAAGTTTCCGGGGGTGCCGTTAGTCACAATGCCGTCATAAACCCGGGGGAAGACCTTTTGGAACCTTTTGGGCAATTGGTAAAAAACATTGCGGCGTCAGGACGTATTATCCCAGTGATCAAGGGTCGTTGAGGTCTTTCCCTAAAAGGGGGACAGTAAAAGAAAAAAAAAAGTGAAAAACCAATTTTTTAAATAAAATAAATTAAAAACCCCCACCCTCCCTTTTTTTCCTTTAATAAAAAAAGTTACTTTTTGGTATCCCCGCTTGAAAAAACGCCCTAAAATAAAAAACTTTCCTGTTATCTAACATGTGATTTTTGGTCATCCCATTACACATAAAAAGTAAGAAGAAGCCATTCAAAAGTCAAATAAAAACAACTCCTTGTCCAGCTCCATATACAGCAAAATAAGAAAAGTTCTGGCTGCCAGAATGTGATGACATAAAAACCCGCTTTTTTTATTTTTTTTTAAAGTATTTGTTTTATATAAAAGTAGTAAAACATAAAAAGGCACATATAATTGATATTGCTATAATTGTACCGACCCGCATAGTAAAGTTATTATGTCAATGGCAAACATTGTAAACATGAAACCTAAAAAACTGGTGGAATTACTGTTTTTGTTTTTTTTTTAATTCCCAAAAAAAGTGTGAAAAGCCTGTCTGCCCAAAATGCACAATACAGAGAGCAATAAATTGGTGATGAAAAGAAAAAATGGGGTGACTTCTGGGAGGTTTCACCTGTTCTGGTACTTTGGAGGCTTTGCAGATTTGACATGCACCTACCAAAATCTGCCTTCCAAAAGCCACATAGCCCCCCCCCCCCCCCTGGTATGTCCTGCCATGTGCCCAAACAGCGGTTTACAGCCACATATAGAGTATTGCCAAACTTGGAAGAAATTGCGTAATACATTTTTAGCTACATTTTCGCCAGGATTTTCATGGTTCAACACTAAAAAAATCTGTAAAACACCTGTGGAGTCAATGGGAGACATGTATAAAGGACGGCGCTTCGAAGGGAATTGTCGAGTCTTGTTTTCAGTGTATAATGCGCCTGATGTATGAAAGTGTTTTTTGTGCGATTATAAATGTCTAAAGTTCAACGTGCCTCACCTGTGTGTAAGGCGCTTTATGGAATGCGTCTAACATGTAAGTTATGCACCTAATATGTATAAAGGCTATAGATAGGCTGGAAATAAGGAAAAAGTCATTAGAATAGCATGCCAGTGAATAGAAACTATGGTACTGATGCTGCTTGGTGGACCACAGGTCCCAGCAATACCTGTGCTGTGCCGACTCTTGCTGTATGTAGAATAAAGGATGAGAGCAGCAAAAATACATTTCAAATTTAATGTAGTAAAAATTGAAAATATAAAAATCTGAACAACATCATCAGTGGGTTATTTAATGTAAAATTAGTTTTAGATTTTAATAATTTCAAATACATTTTATTGGAGATATTTTTGGGATGTCATATTTTTATATTCATTTTTATATTAATTTTATATTATATATTTTTATATTATATTTATATTGATTCATTTTTATATTAATTCAATTATATATTACGATAACAATTTTTATTAAATTTAAATAATTTTATTCAGTTTGATAATTATAGTAAATGACTTTTTATTATTGTACTGGTGGAAGTTGAGAAATATTTGACATTTTTTGCCCTAACAGCAAATCCAGCTCTACTTCGACTCCTCAGGCTCAGGGAGATCACATTGAGATAGTTCTGCCTGTTCGAGCAGTAATGCGCCTAGTTTTGCCGAACCACATTCATATATGTTTCTAATCTTACGAATGTGGTGCGACGCCCCCAGAACGTCCCCTCATGTTGGGCGCATTAAAAGTGTCGAACAATGTGCCTAACACATTCGTTAGGTGCATTAGACATCATAGCCGCTCACTTTGGTGCATTTGACGCCAGAAAAGCGTGAAAAACCCGATCATGCATGTCTCCCAAGATGCTCACTGCACTCCAAGATGTTTTCCATGCAGTTTTGAAAATGAGGTCTTTTTAGGGATGTTTAATAAGTTTTAGCCACTTAAGGTATCAGTAAACTTGAAATAGTGCCAAAAAATATCTTAATAAAAATGAGACCTACAATCCTGTAGATACTCCTTTAATTATAAGGCCTGTGGTTGAGTCAATATTTCTAAAAGTGCCAGATTTAGGGGAATCAATGGTGAGTTGTGTTCCCTGGTAATCGTCAAAAAAGTGACATTTTTAAATTTCACCTCCACTTTGCTCTAACTCTTGTGCACCACCTTGTGGTTCAACAAACTTCCTAACTGCGGTTTTTTTGGACCGAGTGGTACCGTGGTATAAGTCATCAACCCGTTCCAAATCCTTGGTTTCATATCAAACTAACTTAAATCAAGGGAAGATACTTAATCAGTTCTTATAATAATAATAATAATAATAATAATAATAATAATAATAATAATAATAATAGGATTTTTTCATAGCAATGCTTTATACTGAAATACAAATACAGTGGGTGAAATATAGACTGTACATAAATGGAAACGCACCCAATTTATGTGCCTCTTTTCTTCTGTTCAGTCCCTACTTGGTCCTGGTAGAGGATCACCAAGTTTGACCTTTAGTAAAAATCTGTCTAAAGAACTTTGCTTCTGCTTTCTCCTCAGGATATTTCGGAAATGTGACATTGTTCGGTCATTCCAGACAGTGCTATTATGGTCTTGTTGGGATGGAACTTCTCGGCACAGTTTTTGATATCCATCCATTTGGCAAGGATTTCCTTGATTAATGACGTGGAGCTTCCTTAAAGGGAATGTGTCATCAAAAAATGACTTATTGTTTAACTCACATTTTTATGTTAGACACATTTTTTAGGAATTTTTGATTATGTTTTTTTTTAATTTTCCAGATCACTTTCAATATTTTTTTAATAATTCTTAACTCCTGCTGTTTTCCCTTTGGCCACTAGGCCTAATAATCGTCTGACACTTCCTGTTCTGTTTAGAGAGCTTTTCAGCATTGTGTACAGATAACACAGAATCCACCAGTCACAAGAGGAGATGTCACAGCTCCCCCTCTCCCCTCCCTTCACAGTGAGAACTCTCCTATATAAGTCTATGGGACAGAATCTGTCTTAAGAATCCTATGTGCATGAAGCTGCTGTAAAGCATCTCTCTGACTGCTGTTAAAGCAGTGCAAGCAAGAATGTCTTCCCCACAATCATATATAGACGGCCGAGAAATCTACAATCAGGAAATCAAAACAGCTGAGAGGAAAAGAATATGGATCAGTGTCTGCATTAAATAAGTAAAAAAAAAAAAAAATTGGCAACATATTCCCTTTAACCTCCTCCTCATCAGGACCAGGCCACACACCCTGTTTGAATTCCAAAACAAATAGTTTTACACCAAACAAACTTTTCCATATCCAAACAGGATGTATACCAATTTGGACTTATTCTAAAGCGGACCTATACCAAGGTACCACTGTACATTTAAAAGTTATTTCCACAAAAAGTGACACACATCAGATTGCTGAGTCTAGGTAAAGGAAGGGGCATGTTAGCAGGGCCGGAACAAGGCATTTTGGTGCCCTAGGCAAGTACAGCCAATGGTGCCCCCCCCTCGCTCCCCCAAAAATTGCCCCCCCCCCCCAATTCCTCTCGCCCCTGCACCAGGCCCTCTCGCGCCCCCTCCCCCTGCACCAGGCCCTCTCGTCTCCCCCTGCACCAGGCCCTCTCGCCTCCCCCTGCACCAGGCCCTCTCTCCCCCTTGCACCAGTTACTCTCTCCCACATAGAAAAAACTTCTGTTCCTGTCACTAATTTTTTGCATATCCCACATAGATCCCGTCCATCCCTTCAGCAATCACTGCACAATGAAAATCAGCCCTGAGAAATCTGTTTTTTCAAAATCGCTCCCCTTCGTATGACCGTGTAATACCCCTAAATAAGTCTCTAAATAATCCACCGATACATGGAGCAAATCTACCAGACAAAGGATTGTTACTAAAAAACACTCCTACAAAACCAAGACCCAAAACTATTACTACTTAAGGATCAAATAATCCTGCAAGACCCTGACCAAACGTGCCCCCCCACATGTTACTAATCAGCTGTAACACAGCTACTGTTACAATAACCACCGCCATACAGTGACCATATAGTGGTAGGTACTAGTTGTATGTAGGCTCTGCAGACATATAAGTGATTACACTGCAGCAGTGTCGGATTGGGGGATCTGGGGCCCACAGGGGAATTGATCTTGGGGGGCCCACCCTACTGTACATGAAAATATTACCGGCCTCTCGGACATAAACGCGCCCATTTTACCACATAATACAGTGTGCAAAACAGAACTGTATTGTGTAGTACAATAGCAATTTAGTCACACATATGTCACAGTCAACATATCATAGACACAGACTAAGTAGCTCCATCCAAAATCCCCCTCCACCCATATACAATATCCCCCTCCACCCACATACAATACCCCCCTCCACGGTTCTCTAGGTCACTCACCTCACCACCTACGAAAATAAACACCAGCAAGAAAGTAAAATTTCCTAACCCCCTATCACAGTCAATCAGGACACATGTACGCTGGCATCAAAACCGGCGCCGATATAACCTAAAACACCACCATATAGAGACCACATAGAGGTCCAACACCACCAGGTATAACCTACAACACCCACCATATGGAGACCACAGACACCAGCCAGGTATAACCTACAACACCGCAATAGGAGACCAAAATAGAAAATCAGACCCCCAGCTCAGATATAACCTACAAAAACCGCCATATAGCGACCATATAGTGAATTCAGACACCAGCTCAGGTATAACCTACAACACCACCATAAGAGACCACATAGTGGTCAACACCACTCAGGTATAACCTACAACACCACCAAATAGAGACCACATAGAGGTCAGACACCTGCTCAGGTAAAACCCCTACAACACCGCCAATAGAGACCACAGACACCGCTAAAGGTATAACCTACAACACCACCATATAGAGACCACATAAGAGGCCCAGACACCTGCTCAGGTATAACCTACAACACCACCATATAGAGACCACATAGAGTCAACGCAAAGCTAAAGGTATAACCTACAACACCACCATATAGAGACCACATAGAGGTCAGACACCAGCTCAGGTATAACAAACAACACCACCATATGGAGACCACACAGAGGTCCAACACCAGCTCAGATATAACCTACAACACCACCATATAGAGACCACATAGAGGTCAGACACCACTCGGGTAAAACCCCTACAACACCACCTATGGAGACCACATAGAGGTCCAACACCATCTCAGGTATAACCTACAACACCGCCAAATAGAGACCACAGACACCAGCTCAGTTATAACCTACAACACCGCAATATGGAGACCACATAGACGTCAGACACCAGCTCAGATATAACCTACAACACCGCCATATAGAGACCACATAGAGGTCAGACACCTGCTCGGGGTAAAACCCTTTACAACACCACCATATAGAGACCACATAGAGGTCAGACGCTAGCTCAGGTATAACCTACAACACCACCATATAGAGACCACATAGAGGTCAGACACCAGCTCAGGTATAACAAACAACACCACCATATGGAGACCACACAGAGGTCCAACACCATCTAAGTTATATCCTACAACTCCACCATTTTTTTACCACATAGAGGTCAGACACCAGCTCAGATATAACCTACAACACCGCCATAAGAGACCACAAAAAGAGGTCAGACACCAGCTCAGGATAACCTACAACACCACCATAAAGAGACCACATAGTGGTCAGACACCCAGCTCAGGAAATAACCTACAAAACCCCCACCATATAGAGACCACATAGGGGTCAGACACCACTAAAGGTAATAACCTACAACACCACCATTAATAGAACCACATAGGTCAAAACAACCAGCTCAGGTATAACCTACAACCCTGCCATATAGAGACCAAACATAGGGGTCCGACACCAGCTCAGGTCACATCACATTACAGGAATTTACAGCACTGATCCAATATAGAAGTAAAATAACCCCCTGAAATCAGGACTCAACCGAGATATCATATCTGATGATCCGTTCTCTTCTTTCAGAGTCGTTCTTTTTCCCCTTTTTCCTCTGCATCCTTCCACACCGCCATGGGGAAACTTGTCCCGGCCACAGCTCATCCCTGCAGAAATTACAACACAAATATCTTAGAATCCCAATTTTCCAGCTCTCTTTACCTATTCCCACCTCTGTACAAACTTCCCAGGGTGGGAGAGCGGTACAAGTCATAACTTAGAGTCTATAACCTAAGGGTTGGAAGGGTGGGAGGGGACAACCCCCCTGGAGATAATCAAAAACTATGGGCTGCTGCCCTCTCAATTATATTACCAGGTGGTAGACAAGACCCTAGGTGGGTAGCAAATAGGCAATGCCCCAGTCTGTAGGTAGGGGGTTTCTCCCATTTAAGGTAGCTGTAGGTATTTGGGGTCCCCTTTATATAAGCGCAAGCAGTTAGGGACCCCTTTTAGGTAGTATACAGGGATTAGGGCTTCCCCTTTAAGTAGTATACAGGCCCGTTAAGGCCTCTTTTAGGTATTTTGCAGGCAGTTAGGGTCTCCTTTTGGTTTGTAACAGGAGTTAGGGCCTCCCCTTTAGCTAGTGTGCAGGAAGTTTAAGGCCCCCCCCTTTTAGCTACGTTTAGGTAGTCAGGGCCCCTTTAGTATTTAAGTAGCCAGGGCCCCCTTTGTAGTCAGGGCCCCCCCTTAGGTAGTCAAAGCTTCCCTTTAGGTAGCAAGGCCCCCCCTTCTAGTCAGGGCCCCCCATTAGGTAGCCAGGGCCCCCCTTCTAGTCAGGAGCCCCCTTTTTAGCCAGGCCCCCTGTAGGGGAGCCCAGGGCCCCCCTTTGTATCAGGGCCCCCTGTAGGTAGCCAGGGACCCCTTGTAGTCAGGCCCCTTTTGTAGCCAGGCCCCCTTTGTAGCCAGGACCCCTGTAGTGCCAGGGAAACCCCTGTAGGTAGCCAGGACCCCCTGGGAGTGAGGGCCCCTTTGTAAACCAGGCCCCCCCCTTGTAGCCAGGGCCCCCCTTTGTAGCCAGGAACCCCTTTGTAAACCAGGAACCCCCTTTAAAAAGCCCCGGACCCCCCTTTATAGCCAGGGACCCCCTTCTAGCAAGGGACCCCCTTATAGACAGGGACCCGCTGTAGGTAGCCAGGGCCCCCTGTAGGTAGCCAGGGATCCCTGTAGTACCAGGACCCCTTTTAATGAGGGTCCCTTTTTTTATCAGGGCCCCCCTTGTAGCCAGGCCCCCCTTGTAGCCAGGGCCCCCCATTTTAGCCAGGGGCCCCCCTTGTAGCCAGGACCCCCCTTTAGTCAGGAAACCCCCCTTGTAGGCAGGGCCCCCCTTGTAGCCAGGGACCCCATTGTAGCCAGCCCTCTTTTTAACCAGGGGCCCCCCTTGTAGTCAGGACCCCCCCTTGTACCAGGGACCCCTTGTAGCCAGGACCCCCTTGTAGCCCAGGGCCCCCCCTTGTAGGTAGTTAAAAAAAAAAAAAAAAAAAACAACAAACACCACTTACCTGCTCGGGCTCCTGCTCCTGCCGCTCCGAGCTGCCGTCGGCTCCGTACTGCCACCCTGCATAGGCGGCGCGGTGAAGTGAAAGTCACCGCGCCCCTCCTACGTCAGCAGTAGGCCGCACCCGGGAAGCTGAGGGCCTCGCTCTTCAGCCTGCCAGGGAGATCAGCGGAGCCAGCGCTAGTGGCGCTGGGGCTCCGCTGACAACCGGCGCACCCCCGGGATCGAGGACATTAGTCCCCGGCTACCAGGCCCCGGGCTCTTTGGGGGCACAGTCGCCGATCCCGGCGTCCAGTGACCGTATGCCCCAGCCACGGGCCCCGGATGCGACGGGACGCCTCCGAGCCCACAGCGGATCCGGGGGGGCCCCCAGGGGGGGTTCACCGGTCCCCTGGGGGGCCCAGTCAGACTCCTGCAGTTACATTTAGTACTCAAGGAGACGTTTTTTCTGACACTCGTTCACCCTTTCCCCCTTTT
>JAODAL010025228.1:0-59047 GCA_025379985.1 Phyllomedusa bahiana
TTGAGAGATCCGGGACCTTTTTGCGGCGATAAGCGGGAGGGGGGTTTGCGCTGCCCGGGCTGGGGGAATCAATCAGCGGACTTCTGGAACCTCCCTCTCCCTTTTTTGAGGGGGAACTGTACTGATACTCCCCAAAAGTCTTCCTCCTGCCATGTGAAGCGCTCGCAAGAAAATTTCTTTTGAAAAGACCACGTTGGATCCGAATGTCGCACATCATCATCAACACGATGCTTCGTCGTCCTGAATTCTGCACCAGGAGCTGCGGCAAACAAGCAAGGGGGGGGACGCAAGGCTTCCGCCCCCCGGGATTTTGCCGATTCCGGCTTCCTTCTCCTCCTCTGTGGCATCAGTAATGGGCGTCAGAGCAGGAAAATCTCCCTTTTTGGGCCTTTTATCTTTTAACAGCTTCTGACCCCAACGCTTTTTGTCATCAAAAGGTCTTCAGAGAATGGTTTAAACCCAGTGGGGGGTACACGAGTTGACTTTTGGGCTGCTTCTGTTGGACGGATGTGGTGATGCTGATGACGACATTTTGGGGCCCCGTATGGGAAACGGGAGGTAAGACTGCGGATGCGGTTGCATTAACCACGAAGGAAGATGGCGACGCTGTTCGTTATGAGTTCACAGGGCCCTGCCCAGCGATGACGGGCCCTGGGGTCCGCAACTGACGATCCGCGGAAATTTGTGTCACCACACGGGAAAGGGAGCCCTTTTCTCTCGTCCCCTTTTCCCCCCGTCCCTACCCCCTCTTTGTGCTTACCCCCTGAATTCCCCCTTTTTCAGGAATTAAAAAATTTGAGAAGGTTGGAAAATTTTTGGGAAAAAGCTCTTTTTTAAACTGTGCCATTTAAACTTGTCATAATATCGCTCAACAAAAATGGAGAAATTGACCAAACGAATCAAAAACGGGACAGTTTTAAAAAATAAATACTCACGCTCTGATTGGCTAAGCGAACGAGCCCCCGTGCTCAACCCAAACACTCGTTTTTGCCTTTTTACTGTATTTTTAATGTCCCCCTTGGAAATGATTGGTCAATTTTTCTCCCCAGGATATAAGGGTCCCTGTCCTCCTATTCTGATTGGCAATTCTCCCCCATAGGATAAATGGGCCCCTGTCCTCCTATTTTGATTTTGGTTTATGCGACCCAAACAAAGAGCTTAAAAAATTTGAATTACTGTATTTTCCCGGGAATTTTTTTCTATTTCAAATTCCCCATGTAGCCGGGCTTGGGGACAAATGCGTTTTTTGGGGTTTAATGATTTATTTTTAAGAGGTTTTAGTCTTTATGTGTAATTTTTACACTTTAAACAAAAGATTTCTTTATTTATACCCATGCCGCACGGCGCTGAGCGCCGAGTTTCAATGCCCCAAACCTCCTAACTACAATAGGGGAAGTAGCTCGAGCTCTGATTGGGTGGGGAAACCAAGCCCCCCTAGCTCGCCAATCAGCTCTTTTCTGCTTTTTTTCTGTATTTGAACTGTCCCACCTTTTTATTCTGATTGGTCCAAAATTCTCCATAGGATATAATGGGCCCTTTGTCGCTCCTATTCGATTGGTTAATACTCCTTCATAGGGGTTTAAAAGGGCCACTGTCGCTCCTATTCTGATTGGTCAAAACTTCCCATAGGAATAATAGGCACGTCGCTCCCATTTGATTGGCGGGTTCTCCGACCAAAGAGAATTGCTTACACAATTTGAAAAAAACTGTATTTCCCGCAATTTTTCTCTATTGCAATTCCTTATGTAGCGCCGGTCGGCACAAAGCCTTTTTGGGATTTTAATTTATTTATATTTTTAGAAGGGTTTTTCTCTTTTTTGAGAAAATTTTTTTCACTTAATAAAATTTGTTTTTTATTTATATCCCTGCCTCCGGGACTGAGCGCCAAGATTGCATTGCGCCGACTCTCCATAGATACAATGGGAGAAGTACCGCGTTCTGATTGGCCCAGATAGCCAAGCCCCCGCTAGTTCAACCAATCAGCTCTTTTCTGCATTTTTACTGTATTTTGAACTATCCCGCCTTTGATTTTGATTGGTTCAAACTTCTCCATAGGCTATAATGGGTCTTTGTCGCTCCTATTCTGATTGGCCGAGTTAGCCAAGCCCCCGCTAGCTCAGCCAATCAACTTTTTTCTGCATTTTTACTGTATTTTGAACTGTCCCGCCTTTGATTCTAATTGGTCAATAGTTCTCCATTGGTTTTAATGGTTCACTGTCGCTCCTATTCTGATTGGCCAGTTTCTGTCGACCAATGAGAATAGCTTTCAGAATTTGAATTACTGTATTTCCCGGCAATTTCCAATATCCTAATTCTTGAATTAGGATATTTGGACAGTGATTTTGTTTTATGTATTTTTTATTTTTGAGGTTTGAGCTCTTTTCTGGGAATGTTTTCCGCCTTGATAAAGGCGATTTTTTTATTCATACTCTGCACGGACATCCTTACTGATTTCTCGCTGTTTTTTCAGCCTGTCTCGCATCGGAACAGATTTTCGGCGCAGTCCCGCACAGCGCCTAAGTCCCGCACTGCACCCCACACACAGACGAGGCGCAGGGAACTTTTCTCCGCATGTACGAGTGCACCTCCTCGGACGGCGAATTTTTGGCGCATCGCCGCACTGCGCCTCAGTCCCCGCACTGCGCCTCACACACTGGCGAGGCGCGGCGGACTTTTCCCCACATGTATGAGTGCACTACCTCGGACGGCGAATCTCAGGCGCAGCGCCGCACTGCGCCAAAGTCCCGCACTGCGCCTAACACACTGGCGAAGCGCAGCGGACTTTACATAGTATGTATGAGCGCGCCCCGGCGCCGACATAAATCAGGCGCAGATTTCTCCGGAAAACCGGCGGAAAAGCGCGCCCCGACCCGGCGAGAATCATACATGTCGCACTTAAACTTAATGGGGGTACTGATCAATAGCTATAGCCTAGCCATGATTTCCTTTACAAATAGAGTATTTGTTAAAAGTATAAACTAATTAATGAGCGAACTTGTTCTAAAAATATGAATAAATACATTTGAAACCAGAAATTTATATTCACTATATAAAAAGACACATATGCATGTTTTTTCACTATCTGACATGAAATCAAAATAAACTTTACCTGCTTTAGGTCAATTAGGATTACCAAAATTATTTATATTTGCCAAATGCCAGAATCATGAGAGACAGAATTTTTTATTACTTTATGCAAAGTCAAAAGTTCATATGTGCTAAGATTACTACCGTGTTTCCCCGATAGTAAGACACCCCTGATAGTAAGACGTAGCGGTGTCTTAGGGAGGTCGCCTAATGTAAGACGTACCACGAAAGTAAGACGTAGCGCGGCCTGATGATGTCACTGCCTGTGCCGGGATGAGCGCGCGGGAGGCCGGAACAGCGAGGAGGCGGCGCGGCGCGGGAGACGGAGCAGCGGGGAGCCAGGTAAGTGTTTTTCTGCCTACAGCTGGCCCTATACCTGCCTACAGCTGGCCCTATACCTGCCTACAGATGGCCCTATACCTGTCTACAGCTGGCCCTATACCTGCCTACAGCTGGCCCTATACCTGCCTACAGCTGGCCCTATACCTGCCTACAGCTGGCCCTATACCTGACTACAGCTGGCCCTATACCTGTCTACAGCTGGCCCTATACCTGTCTACAGCTGGCCCTATACCTGCCTACAGCCGACCCTATACCTGTCTACAGCTGGCCCTATACCTGCCCTATAAAAGACATACCCCGAAAGTAAGACATAGTGGGACTTTTGGGGGTAAAAAGAATGTAAGACGCTGTCTTACTATCAGGGAAACACGGTATGCCTTTAAACAATTTAGGACAGCCCATATGATGATGTCATGTCTTTGGAAGCTTATTAGCAACATCTGAGTAAATTGGAGACACATCTGTGGATGTATTTTAATCGCACACCAGAAACACACTGCTTTTGTGTGTAACATCATGGGAAAGTCTAGAGAAATCAGACAAGATATCAGGAAGAGAATTGTGGACTTACACAAGTCTGGATCATTGTTGGGGGCAATTTCCAGATACCTGAAGGTGCCTCATTCATCTGTACAAACAATTATACGCAAGTACAAACAAGATGGGAATGTCCAGCCATCATACCGCTCAGGAAGGAGATGGGTTCTGTGTCTCAGAGATTAACGTGGTTAGGTCTGACATGTGCCTAGCAACCCAAGAACAAAAGCAAAAGACCTTATGAAGATGCTGGCCGAAACTGGTAAGATTGTGTCATTATCCACAGTGCAAATCAAAATGAGCTGAAAGGCCACTCTGCCAGGAAATAGTCATTACTCCAAAAGAAACATATAAAAGACAGATTAATATTTACAAATGCACATTGGAACAAAGACCTACATTTTTGTAGATATGTCCTGCGGTCTGATGAAACTAAAATTGAACTGTTAGACCATAATGATCACCGGTACATTTGGAGGAAACAGGAAGAAGCCTGAGAGCCTAAGAACACCATCCCAGCTGTGAAACATGTGGTAGCAGCATCATGTTGTGTGGTTGTTTTACTGCAGGAGGGAATGGTGCACTTCATAAAATAGATGGCATCATGAGGAAGAAGATTATGTCGCAATACTGAAGTAACATCTCAAGACATCAGCCAGGAAGTTAAAGCTTGGGCGGAAATGGGTCTTTCAAATGGACAATGACCCGAAGCATACTGCCAAACTGGTTACAAAGTGACTTAAGGATAACCAAGTCAATGCTTTAGAGTGGTCATCACAAATCCCTGATCTCAATCCTATTGAAAATTTTTGGGGAAAGCTGAAAAGGCAGGTGCGAGCAAGGTGATCTACAATCATGGCTTAGTTACAGCAGTTCTGTCAGGAGGAATGGGCCAAAATTCCAACCAACTATTGTGAGAAGCTTGTGAAAGGATATCCAAAACATTTGACCCAAGTCCTACAGTTTAAGGGCAATACTGCCAGTACTTATGATATAATAAATTTAGATGTATATAGTAGTACCCCAACATACAATATAAATTGGTTCCGGGATGACCATTGTATGTTGAAACCATAACCCTATGGAAGACTGGTGCAAAATAAAGATGTCACATATAACATCAGGAAGAGCTGCTGGAGGCTGGAAATAACTTTCTATTATGCGGATAGAGGTTTCTTTGGTTCATGTACTTTATACATAATATACCAGGTAAAAAAGAAAATGAGGTACCCTCACCTGGTGTCCAAAAGAGCCTTTTATCCTGAGACATGTAAAAAGCAGTACAAGACATTTAGTACCACACTGTGCTGTAAAGAGGCACTATTAGACAGGTAATCAGTGCATGCACTTCACTAATACAGGGATTTTACAAGTAAAATATTCATGATAATTGTATGTTGAAAATATTGTATCCTGAGGCCATTTTAATTTTAGGGACCACTGTACATTTTGCTATCATGGGCACTCTGTTGATTTCTGAGTAGCTCCATGTTTTCAAAAGATACTATTGGCAACAAAGTATGTATAAAAGCAATCTTTACTTGTTTCAAAATATTTTAAAAAAGGATATATAGCCAACAAGGCCTACCGCACAATTTTTCTTCCCTTCAGGGTAATGGAAAATACGCTCATCCTATTTCACAGGCAGTGCATCAGTAGTTGAACAGGAAGATGCTGTGGAGGAGATCTGAGTTAATGTATGATTTTCCAGAAATATAAGGGGCCGTTCACACGGCAGTGGACAAATACCGGCCGGTATTTGTCCGGTTTTGCGGCCGTCCCCACGGCCGCGGGGGGGACGGACGGCTTTTCTCCGCGATGAGCGGAGAACAGCCCTCCCCCCTCCCATTGACATGCACATGTTCCGTCCGGAAACCGGACAGAAGATTGTGCATGTTCAATGTTTTGTCGCCGGTCCGCCGGCGACAAAACCGCCGGGCGGATCCCGTGCAGTGGGGACTGCTGCACGGGTTTTCCATAGAGCACAATTGTGCTCATTTTCGGCCGGTTTTTCAGGCGGTCTGAAAAACCGCAAACCGCCTGAAAAACCGGCCGAAAACCCGTGCCGTGAGGACATGCCCTAAGATGCTTGCTTTCCAGTTTCAAGTTTTTTTCTTATCTTTCTGGATTTCGATATTAAGTGCTAAAGAAAAGATGCAGATGGACGAAGAGAGCCTTAGGGCTCGTTCACACGGCTGAAAATGGGACGGAGTACAGCCGTCTTGCGTGCCGTATTGGCACTCCAATACGGTTGAAATCCGTCCCTGTCATTACGGTAATCCACAGTTCTCATAGAGAACTATGGATTCCGTCTACTCCTCGTATTTGCCGAGCGGTGAGAAAGTGACATGCACATTATCCCGGCGGGATACGCACCGTGGATAATGGATGTCTATGGGGCTGGCGAGGTGCCGGCCCCCCCGCACCCTCCCCGCTGCACGGCACACGGCGTAATTGCGGGCGAAATCCGTTCCCGCAATTACACCGGCAATAGGCCGTGTGAACTTTGCCTTAGAGTGCGCAGAATGTTTGTGAGTAGTGGAATACTACCATTCACAGGAGGTAAGTGATTTCACCACATTTATTGTGTTTGCTATATAGTAAAATATTCCAACTGAGAAAAGTGTAAAGCACTCATAAAATAGTTTTTTTGTAATTAAGTTTAACTCCTTAACCCACCTGGACGTATGGGTACGTCCTTGTGACGTTAAGAAGTTGCGTAGCAAGATCGAGATGTGTACACAGCCGTGGCATCTAAATGAATGAAAACGGTGCTGTGCACCGTTCTTCACTCCGGAGCCCCCACAACATAAGTGTGGGGATCCGATGGCTGAACATGGCAGCGGAAAGCCTTGTGAAGGCTTACCTAGCTGCCATGTTCTCGTTTGCCCCAGGCCCCAGGCAGGAAGTGGGGAAACCGGCATCTTTGTATACACTAATGCATTGTCTATGCAATGCTTAGGCTGTATAAGTGATTGCGCCCCCTAGTGGTGAAGTGCCATAGGGGGACTCAAAGTTAAAGTTAAAAAAAAAGTTTTAAAGTACAAAAAAGTTTTAAAAAATTAAAAGTTCAAATCACCCCCCTTTTGCCATTTTACAAATAAAAGAAATAAAATAATAAAAAAATTTACACATATTTGGTACCGCCGCATCCGAAAAAGTCTGATCTATTAAAATATAACATCACTTATCCTGTACGCTGAACATCGTAGAAGAAAAAAATTCCAGACGTCATTTGCGTTATTTTGGTCATTTCATGTCCTATAAAAATTGGAATAAAAGTGATCAAAAACAGTTGCATGCATTCCAAACTAGCAATAAAAAGTGCACTTCAGCCCACAAAAAATGTCCCTCACTGACGTCCGTAGGTGTTAGTAGAAAAAAGTTATTGGTCGCACAAAATGGCGTTGCGGCACAAATTGCAAAAATAGAAAATTTTGGAGTTTTTTTACGCCACTAAAACATAACGGAAATCATACATATTTTGGTATTGGCAGATGCGTATCAACCTGTAGAATACAGATAACACATCACTTTTACCGATGATTAAACGCCGCAAAAACAAAACTCCCGCAAACATGGCGCAAGTAAATTTTTTTCACATTTTGCCCACTTAGAATTTTTGGGCGGTTTTTCCACAATATTTTAAGGTACGACAAATGTCACCGTTAGAAAGTACAACTTGTCCCACAAAATAAAAACCCTCATAGGTCTATGTAGGTGGAAAAATAAAAATGTTATGGCTTTTGGAAGGCGAGGAGGAGAAAAATGAAGAGTAATATTTTTTTTCTTTGGAGGGATTAAAGGGTTAAAGTATTTATTTTAATCACATGGAGAAACCGGACCCTTTGCTGTATTCTAGCATCTAACATTTATTCTGATGTATAACATGATCTAGTAAGTGAAATTGTATCAGGACTAGAGCTTTAAACAAGTTTGGTGCAGTGTAATTACTATTTTTCTAATTTTTTATTGTTATTTAACATAATTATTTTATATTTTTCCACATATTTTTATTTTTTGTGACTTTCTGGGGTTTTCCCCATATGACTGTTTTCACAGAAGCTGCTGTTCACAGTCAGCTTCACATTATCACTTCTTGTGGAGACCGTGGGTGACAGCATTGACTGATATTTCACTCTGCTAGCTACTAGTGTTGAGCGATTTTTATCGACAAAGTTGAAATCGGCAAGGTTTTTATGGTGATCGAATTTTCCAGATCATGCGATAATTATGGTTAAAATCTGACATCATCGATTAAGATCGCGCCTTTCTGCGCTTCCTGTAAATTTGGGCGCCAGCAAATCAGAATACAGAATAGAGCATGGTGACATGTGTGTGCAAAACGTCATGACTGGGATTGTCTGTGTTGCGATTGGCTGGAAAAATCACATGACCCACGTTTTAACATAAGAACACGTTTTCCTGAATCAGCCTCCGTGACTCTCCAGCGTCTCAAGGAAGGACCGCCTCTGTCTTGGCCAAACAGCTCAGCGACAATTAGACTATATACCTGCACAGCGGAAACCTCTACTATTAGCTTGATCGCGACCAATATAGTTAATTAGATATTTGAAGAAATTATATATTTAGCTAGAGAAATTAAAGCAGCTTCTACCGCTGAAAATTCACTGCGGTGGGCGGGGGGGGGGGGGGGCCCCCAGTCGGCGAACACAGACGAATGCTCTGATCTATAAAGAAACAAAGGAATTAAAGTTCACCAAGACTTAGAGTAAGACATTAGGGGGTGTAGTGGATTATCATTTAATATTAACAGTTGCTATAGAATATTACCTGGATATTGGGCATCCTGAACATATATTTGATAAACACATTTCTATTAACTGCAGGTCTCTTGTTAGCAGCAAAACTCCACTATATTAACAGAATACATTTTCAGATAGGTGGTTCATTTTAATTTTTGTTACAGTTGATATATCCACCGCATGCACTTAAATTAGACAATCCGCAATCAGTAGTCAGCACAGTTGTTTTTGTTGACAAAACTATACCGCGAATCGTACGAAACCATCACAGTTACTTGATTTTTTGACTTTTGCGCACCCAGTACTGTTCATTGACGCAGCATCTACTAAAACTATAACAGCAATTCCTATATTCACCACAGGTGAAATTGAAAGGTGCAAATAATACCAATTATTATAATCAAAACATAACAGTTACGTGTTTTATATGACTATATCGACCCAGTACTGTTCATTGACGCAGCAATCTACGGTAAAATCTTAAAACAGCAATTCTATAGTTCACCACAGGATGAATTGAAAAGGTGCAAAAAATACCGTATATAATAATCAAAACATAAACAGTTACGATGTTTTTTTGACTTTAGCGCACCCAGTACTGTTCATTGACGCAGCACTACGGTAAATCTTAAAACACAATTCTATATTCACTACAGGTAATTTCAAGGTGCAAAAAATACCCATTTATATAACAAAACAAAACAGATACGTGTTTTTTTTTGACCTTTTGCGCACCCCAGTACTGTTCAAGGACGCAGCATCTACGATAATCATAAAACAGCAATTCCTATATTCACCACAGGTGAATTGAAGTTGCAAAAATACCGTTTATTATAACAAAACATAACAGTTACGTGTTTTTTTGTACTTTAGCACACCCAGCAATTGTTCAATTGACGCAGCATCTACGTAAAATCTGTAAAACAGCAATTCTAATATTCACACAGTGAATTGAAAGGTGCAAAAAAAACGTTTAATATATCATAACATAATCATTACGTGTTTTTTTGACCTTATGCGCACCCAGTACTGTTCATAGACGCAGCACTACTTAATTCTATAAAAACACAATTCTATATTACACCACAGGTTAATGAAAGGTGCAAAAAATACCGTTTATTATATCAAAACATAACAGTTTCGAGTTTTTGACATTTGCGCACTCCAGTACAGTTCATTGACGCACATCAACGTAAATCTTAAAACAGCATTCTATATTCACCACAGGAGAATAGTAAATTTGCAAAAAATACCGTATAATAAATCAAAAACAAAAACGATAGCGTTTTTTGACTTTTGCACACCAGCATAGTTCATTGACGCAGCATCTACTTAAATCTTAAAACAGCAATCTATATTCACCACAGGTGGAATTGAAAGGTCAAAAAATACCATTTTATAATATCAAAACCAAACAGTTACGTTGTTTTTTACTTATGCCGCACACCAGTACTGTTCAATGACGCAGCAACTACGTAAATCATATAAACACAATTCATATAACCACAGGTTAATGTGAAAGGTGCAAAAAAATACCGGTTTATTATATCAAAACAAACAGATTACGTGTTTTTTGACTTTTGACGCACCCATAATGTTCAATGACGCAGCATCTACGAAAATCTTAAAACAGCAATTCTATATTCACCACAGTGTGAATTGAAAGGTGCACAAAAAACATTTTTACTATCCAAAACATAACCAGTTACGTGTTTTATTGACTTTTAGCGCACCCAGTAGCAGTTCATTGACTCAGCATCTAACGTAAATCTTAAAACAGCAATTCTATATCCGCCACAGGTGAATTGAAAGTTGCAAAAAATACCATTAATTAACCAAAACCATAACCGATACGTGTTTTTTGACTTTTGCCCAGTCCAGATTTGTTGATAGACACCTTGCAGATAAATTGAATCCAGCAATTTTGATTTGATTAAGTGATTTGAGAATAGCTGTGAATTGCCCTTCTTTTAAATAAGAGACTATCCAAAACTATTCCATACCTTCTCAAATTTTTAATATTCTGGACATGGAGCGAAATGCAGGTGTATAAGCGAGCAAAGAGGGGGGTAGCACATGGAGGTAGCTGTACGATGAGAAGGTGGCTCCTTCCAGTGCTGGCGACAACACGCCTGCCAGCGGATCGTCATTTGCAGGACCCTCAGGCCTGTTCCATCGCTGGGTCGGCCCTGTGAATCTAATCACGAACAACGTCGCCAATCTGTCCTTCAGGGTTAATGCAACGCTGCATCTAGCATACTTACCTCCTCGTCCACCCAGTACCGGCCACAAATGTCTTCACAGCATCAATCATCATCCTCCAACATAAGCAGCCCAAATGTCAACTCGTGTAACCACCACGTGGATAAACCATTGTCTGAAGACACTCTTTGATGACAAATGCGGTTTGTGTGTCAAGAAGGCCTGTTAAAAAGATCAAGAGGCATGATTTAGTCCTGCTTCAGACTCCCAGTTACAGATTCCCATCAGAGGAGGTGAAAGGAAGCCGGTCAATCGGCAAAAAATCACGGGCGGTTGGCCAACGCCTTGCAGTGCCCCTTGCTTGAAGCCCCAGCTTCTGCTGCAGAAAAGTCAGTACTACCAAGTTCACCTGTGTTAGATGAATATGAAGTACGACGAATGCGGATCCAACCTGGGACCTTTTCCTGCAGAATTTTGCTTGCGAGCGCTTCATCCGTGACGAAGAGGAAGACGTATGGGGTAGAGATACAATAACGGTCCCGCCCCAAAAGGGAGAGGGCGTTCTCAGAAGTCCACCTCCGCGGACCTTCCCCCCTGATATTGAATTCCGCCAAGCCCCACGGTCAGCGCAAACCCCGCATCCTCGCTTATATGCCGGTCAAAAAGTTCCAGGACCTCTCAGCCTGGGCCTTTCCCCCCCCCCCCCATTTTTGAGCAACCTCGATCACCCAGGCATGTCATATGCCGCCTTTGCCGTAACGTCATAAGATATAGTGCAAGAACCTTAAGTGGTTAACCACCACCAACATGTTCTAGACACATGCAGCAATTCAATGAGTTGAAATGAAGGGAACTCATGGCCAAAAAAGGCCAGACCGACGCCGGGCCCTCCAACCACTGTCCCACCCTCTTATCTCCCCTCCTCCTCCTCCTCCACCACCAAGCGTTCCTCATCTGCCCAAGACCAATCTCAGAGTCATGATCAGGATCAGCCTCCGCTTCAAGCACCACCGTCGCCCGGATTACCCACCACAACCACCAGAGACCCATTCCTACCCCTTCTCCATCCGCGCAGATTTGTGACGACCTGGCACGCCGTAGAGCGGCCCAGTCTAGCAAGCACCTTCTGTCATCCAGGTTTGGTTGAACAGAAAACACTTTAAACCCAAACCATCCCAAAGCCAAAAGCCTAATGTCGGCATTGCCAGCTATTGGCTTGATATGTTGCCTTTCGTCAGGTTGAACACAGATGGGTTCCGCACGACATGGGCCCTCGACTAGCCCCCAATACCATATGCCGAGCAGGCATTTCATTGCCAGAAAAGCCACCCTGCCCTGGGCCACCACGTTGGTCATCTAAAATTTTCAAGCGCGTTGTCCTGCATCAGAGTCCGGACAGAGTCCACTCACCACCGAGACACATGGACTAGAAAGCACGGCCAAGGCCGCTATATCTCTGTGACAGCTCACTGTTTGAGCGGGGATGATGTCTCTGGGGGTGACGTAGGCCTCAGGGCTCTGGCGCACGCGTCTACAAAACCGCAGGGATTGGTGCAGGGCTCTATCCCCCAAGGTCGCTCTGTGTGGCATCACTGCCCAGGAGACACCAGCCGTGTTGAAATACTCTGCCTTGGAGACCGTCCACACACGAGGTCAGGAGCTGTGGACGGCTCTAAGCAACGAGACCGGCGTCTGGCTGGGTGACAAGAACCTTGTGCCAGGAAAGAGTGGTTGTGCGATAACGGGCGAAATCTGAGCTGGCCGCCCTTAAGAATCGGTAGGCTGGAGCACATCCACATTGCCTGGCACATTTCTGAACCTGTCGTCCAGAAATATCTAAAGAGCAACCCGGGTCCTGGACTGCCCTGCTGAAAGAAGTGCACGAGGACCTGAGTTTCGCACTTCCACCGTTAGGCACCGTGCTACTGACGCAGCTGCGTTGCAGCTGATCAGCTCGGCCTCCCCGTACAACCTGTCTCATTGTTGAACCGTGTGCAACACGCTGGAATTCCACCCTCCACATGCATCCAGCAGATTGTGCAGCAAGCGCAATGCCATAAAGTCAGAACGAAGTGGACACATAGGGGGCTGACAAGACGCGGTAAGAGACCTCGGGGTTTAGCCCCTGAAACCACCGAGAGTGGAGGTCAGGAGAAAGACTTCTGCACCATCCAAGCCATTTTAGAAGAGCGGCACCAAAATGGTCAGAGCGGACAATGCCCTTGTCATCATGAGCATTGTTGGTGATCTTAGTTTCCTGGAACGATCGTTGGACACTCTGAAACAAAAGGATCCCGGCCAGCGAGAAGGAGGAGGTGACGACACAGATTGCGGACACGGAGCCCTTTCTCTCCGTCAAGTCCACAAGGCCCGACAGTTTCACATTCATCGGTCTCATTAGGCAGATGGATTCGGGTCCAGAGCTAGTGCAAGTGGGCATCAGCTACAGGTTGCATCATCACAGTCCATAGCAGGCCTGTGTTTAAGCTGGTGCCGGAGGCACGGAGGAGAGAGGAGGAGGGGTATTCCTATGACACCGAATTTTACTGACGTCCCTGCCTAGGAAAGAGTTGGCGGCTACATTGAGGCGGATGAAGAAGTAAGAGAAGACAGTTTGCAAGTGCCCCTCGACCCAGAGGCCTTGGGAAATCATAAGCTCCATCCTCTCACATGAGAGCTTGTATGCACCATTTCCTCCAAAATTATCCTCGCGAATAAGGCCATACAAATGAAACAACAGTTACAGGGTGGCCACCCTCCTGGATCCCCGGTACAAAACAAAAAATCAGCACATTCCTATCCACCCACCCAAATAGAGATTAAAATGCAGGAAAAATTGAGACTTGCTGATTGATCAACTGGAGTGACATCTGTTGCGTCAGCTTCACGATCCCCAAATTTCACGGTGGGAACAACATCAGGACGTGAACAGCAGATAGGTGCCAAGTAAGGCTTAGTCGGCAGCAGCAGGCATGGTGGCAGAAGCCTAATAGGGAGACCTCTGGTAAATCTATTTTTAACCACCACACCAACGCAAGCATTCAGGGCACACATCCAACACACATAGAAACAGCTTAAATCATGGTGCACGACTATCTCGTCTCAACACCGATGGTTTTTTGCATAGTATTGTTCCGGCCCCAATAGACTCTGGGTAATCCAAAATGTGACGAAAGGCCCAGCTGCTCGTCACGCCATAGAGGTGTTGTTCCTGCCCAGCAGCCAGCGTCATAACTGTGAGCGTACCTTCAGCACAGCTGGATGAGACAATACAGACAAACGCATCCGCTTTCCACATGATAATGTGATCGTTTGACTATTCACAGTGATGAGATCAGCCTGGTATCTCTGAATGAAGGGTGGGGGGGGGGTTTTGTGGCCCCAATGTGCCGAGGTCCCACCGATTAGTTTCCGGTCTACTACACATTCCCTTTTCAAACAAAATGGTCACTTTAAAACTTTTTTTTTAAATGATCATTATCTTACTGCAATTTTTATTCTCTTTTCCCGAACAGTTTCATTTGAGGTTTTTGCTGTAGGAGACTGTAAAAGACGCCAAGGATTCATTACAACACCGTAATCCATTTACTCACTTTTATCATAAGAAGTTTTCGCATTGTCAATGGTTTTGAGTGCATGTTGCTGTGAGATACCGCAATAATCATGTCCTTTTGGAAAGAAAATGTGACTTCTAAGTGGCATTTTCTCCTCACAATTTTTAAAGTGGCTGATAAGTCATATTTATAAATTTTTGGGGTCATGATTTGCAGTGCATACAGCTATAATTATTGCCTTTGGAATAGAACTGTGCTTTCTAAGTGGCATTTTCTCCCTCACAATTTTTACAGTGTGCTGAGAAGTCCTTTTATAATTTTTTTGGGTCATGCTGCTTAGAAATGCAGCAATACTACAGATCCTATTTATAAAAAAATTTTGTTTCTAACAGACATTTGTTTCTTCAACAATTGCCAAAGTGGCCAAGGGTCATGCTTAATGAAATTTATAAGGGGGCCATTTTGCTGTGACATGCAGCTATACTACAGGTCTATTACTAAAAGGATATGTTGTTTCTAACAGACATTTGATCTACACAATTGACAAGAGTGGCTTAAATGGTGTTAGATGGTGCTGTCAGAAACATAATAGGTAGGACCCTGTTAATGGACACAATATTGCAAATGACTTGTTTATGCAATATCTATAAACAAAGCTATCAATCCCAGTATTGAGACAACCCATTTAATACAATAAAAAAAGATGAACAAAGACAAGTGGGATTCCATCCTATTTAAAAATGTGTTTACAAGAATTAACGTACTAAAAAACTTTTGCAATGTACAAAATAGCTGTTAAAAACAAATCCTCTGAATTGTACAAGGGAGGTACAGGAAAACTTGACCAGATGTAGGTATAATCAGATAACATTGAAGTATTGAGCACCTACCAGAGAACAAAGAACAGAGACCATTTCCTCCAGCACGATGAGAGAAATGAGAAAGAAAGAAAGCCAAGATAAAGGGCCCCTGGGTGTAACATGTATCTTTGAACCACCATTATTTCCAAGTGCAGCACAATTGGGTCCCACACTCATCACGGAGGGACAAGCGCTACCCAGGTATTGACTGTGTACAGAGTGAAGGCTGGATTTCTCACACTATCGCTCCGCATCGCTACAGGCACGACATTTAACCCGTTGGCTGCTCATCAGGGTCATTTTAACCTGCGTGTTAATAGATGACTACGCCACCTGCGGTGCTTTCACCTCCCCACTGTAACTCCGGCCCTAGGTCATGTCTGTGGCGCCAGGACAGGTATAGTCAATGGTCCAGTTCAACAAAAATGGTGGTTGAAAGACTCCTTTTTCCGGCAGCATTTAATGTGGGGTCATGCAGTTTGGGCACATGCTGTTGCCCGGACAGGTATAGTCAATGACCAGTGAAACTAAAATGGTGGTTGAAAGACTCCTTTTTCCACACTTTTTAAATGTGGGTGTCATCAGGTTTTGGGCACATGGCTTGTGGCCCAGGACAGGTTAATAGTCCAATGTCCCATTGAAACTAAAATGGTGTTGAAAGGCTCCTTTTTCGGCAACTTTTAAATGTGGGGGTATGCAGGTTTTTGGGGCTCATGCCTGTGCCCAGGACAGGTTATAGTCCAAATGTTCCATTGAAACTAGAAATGGTGTGTTGAAAGTTCACCTTTACTCCGGCACTTTTTAAATGTGGGGGATCAGCAGGTTTGGGTCTCAGGCTGTTGGCCAGGACAGGTGGTGTATAGTCAATGACCAGTGAAACTAAAATGGTGGTTAAAGACTCCTTTCCAGCACATTTTAAAATGTGGGTTCATGCAGGTTATTTATTAATTTATTTTTATTTTTTAGGGGGCCTCCATGCGTGGCCCAGGGAATCAGGTATAGTCAAAGAGTCCAGTGAAACAAAAATTTGATGGTTGGAAAGGTCCTCCTTTCTCCGGCACTTTTTAAATGTGGGTGTCAGCAGGTTGTGTGGCTCATGCTGTGGCCCAGACAGTATGACAATGTCAGTGAAACAAAAATGGAGGTTGAAAGACTCCTTTATTCCGTGCCTTTATAAACTGTTGGTCAGACAGTTTAATGGTCATACGCGGTACGGACAGATATAGTTAGGGTCCAGTTCAACTAAAATGGTGGTTGAAAGACTCCTTTTTGCGGCACTATTTTTAAATCTGGGGTCATGCAGGTTTGGGTGCTCATGCTGCTTTGTCCAGGACAGGGATATTCACTGTCCATTCAAGTAAAGATGATGGAACAAATCGATACTGCCTACTGCGCTTTTTAATTTGTGGGTGATTGCAGGTATTAAGTTCAGGCAGTGGTACAAGACAGGGATAGTGAATTGTTCTGTGACTTTTTTTACAGTGACTTTTATAACCTAAGTTGTTTTTCCTAAGATGTAGCAGTATCCATTTGACTGTTGTTGGATGTTAATATCAGCTTCTCCAGCCCTTTATGGGGTAATAAAGAAGGTGTAGTTGCTCTCCGCATAGACATAAATGGTAAACGCACATAATCGAATGCACACTAACGTGTCAAAACCTTATCGATAGCGGCCGACTATCGACTATCGATCGATCTCGATAGCCAACGCAATCGCTCAACACTACTAGCTACTATTCCTAACTGTGCCTGTTAGATGGACATTGGTGATGGAAGGGCTTTTACAAAAATTACACTATAATAAATATAAGCTATCAGAGTTGTGTTACTAAAAAAAAACTATATAAATACAAAGAAAGTAAGATTTAGCATATTTCTATATAAAATTGGGAGAGAAGATATAAAACTATATTGCGTGGTCAGAACAGGGCCTTTAGCAATCTGAGTGCAAGCTGAGGTCTTGCTCTGAGGTCTCTGGCCATCTGTATTCATCGTCTGTGTCCTGATTCAATTCTACTGTTCCTCTGGTGTTATTCCTGGTACAAGTCTACAGTTCCTCTGGTGCTCCTATTTTCCAAGTCTGCAGTTCGTTTGGTGTTATTCCCGATGTAAATCTGCATTTTCTCTGGTGCTCTTCCTGGTCCAAGTCTGCAGTTTCTATGGTGTTATTCCTGGTCCAAGTCATTAGTTCCTCTAGTGCTTCTCCTTGTCCAAGTATGAATTTCCTCTGGTTCTCCTCCTGCTCCAAGTCTGCAGTTCCTCTGGTGCTCTTCCTGGTCTAATTCTGAAGTTTCTCTGGTGCTATTCCTGGTCCTCCTGGTCCTAATGATCCACCTCTCCCCCAAAATGTTTCATGCACTTTATTGCATTTTTCTGTGTGTTTCAGTCCAACTAGCAACAGAGTTCTTTTGAAAGATTACAGTGGTGCTAGGCTTCACTCTGATCAGTAACAGCAGGGTGTGAGATCACCTACACGGTCACTGCTAAAGCAGATGTAACCTAAGGAAACTTATGTGAGTAAGGAGATATTAACTGTTCTAACTCTGTAATGAAACAAAAATCAAAACAGATATGTGTTTGTTTATCAATAATGTACATTTATATTTGCCTAAATGTTTATAGCTAATCAATAAGGTGGGAAAACCTTTTAAAACAGATTCTCCCAATTTCAAAGACTCAGCTCTTCCATGCTTGCTTCAATCTCCCACTTCCTGTGCAGGCTGTGGGCAGCACTACAGCATTGAATTACATTTCAGCTCTGCTAGCTCCTATTCTTTGCTGTGCCTATTAGATGGACATTGGTGAAAGAGGGGTTTTAAAAATAAAATGTTGTTGTATTTGTCATGATGAAGCTGCCAAGATGATCAGAGTGATTTTTCAACATTCACACTATTATCTGTGTATTTACATAGAAAAATAAGTGTCACCCATGTTAGACTGATGAGGCTGGGAACCACCAATGAAGTTGGTTTTTGGAGTCCTCCGGCAGAGTTAATTCTTGGGGCCCATACTAGTGGTCCTGTACATAACTTCACATGCCTTTTGCTCTCTGCCTCTTTTTCTACCTTTCTTAGTGAAAAGTAGCCCCAGAGCTGCCAGTCTCAGTGGCCCACTATGCCCAGCGGCCCACTGGGGGTTCCCTAGCTCCTTTGTGAGCCATTCTGTACCTGAATGTCCCTCTGCACACTGATAGCACATCACAAGGCTTCTGACCTCTTAGTTCTATGAGTAATAAGTTAAATTTTTATCAATATAAAGATCAGATACTGAACTCTAAGCTCCATCCTGCTGATAAGCATACTTGCCAACTTTTGAAAGTGGCCTTCAAGGAGATTCAGAGCTGCGGCACACCCCAAGTTTGCATAAACCAGCCCCCTTTATAACAAGCCATGCAACTTCAAACAAGCCACGCCTACTACATGCAATTGAAGGGTGTGGCATCACCCAGCTTTCTTGGACCCTGGATAGTCTATTCCACATCAAAAAGGGCTGAATTGGCTGAATAGGAATAGACTAAATAAGCTGTTCCTGAATCTAAACCATTATACTTGTACCAATATTACCGCCGTACAGTGACCATATAGTGGTCGATATCAGTTGTACACAGGATCTGCCAACATATAAGTCTGGCTACATCCAGTGACTCACAGGTGAAGTCTTCTCTGATGGCAGTTGTTCTCTTTCCCTTTTTTTCTCCATTGCTTCCAGGCTACTTCTTCCAGCCCAACTTGTTCCTGCAGCATTTACCAAACAAATGTCTAAGACTTCTCCCTTTTCTAGCACCTCCTTATCTATGCCGACCTCTGGACAAACTCCCCATGGAGTGATAGCTACAGGTGGGGGATTGTCTGGTGATCGGTAGAGATAAGGGGGTTATGGGATGTTAGGTGCTGGTAGGTTTATGGGGTAATAGGTGGGGGTTATATATATCATAACATAATGGTGGGGGATAGATGGGAGAGGTGGGTTTAGGAAACAGCTTAATCTCCTTAGGAAAGGGGGGCAATGGACCATCCCCTTAGAGATTGTGCTGGAGATGTGGCCTGTACCCATCAGGATCATATTATGTGGCCTGTACTCCGTCCTTTGCACCAACAGATGATCAACCACAGGCATAGATGGAGTTTAGTACTGTCATGTTTTTTGTAGTGTTTCTATTTTTATACAGGTCTCCCTTTTAGACCATGATGAACTCTTTGGACTACATTGGACCAGCGTCAACGAGGGATGTTGGCAGTAAGTGTTTATTTAAATAAAATGTTTTTATGCCATGTTGTGGTGGTTTTTTTACCATTTGATTTCAGTGCTAGTAATGAAGGTGTCTGACAGATGCCTCTCCATTACTATCTCTGGTGCTTGGTGTCAACCAAAGGTGTTTTTTGCCACCCTGAGGTTGATGCTAACCTCTTTTCACCATTACCTCAGAGTGATGTATCCCTATTTGTGGTAGGCTCCGGTAATTATGTTGATAAGACACAGCAGGGAGTGATGTTATCAACCCAGCTATTGCAAAAGCAGAGGGATGTGGTGGGTAACTTAAAGATAAGAACTCTGAAGCAAAATCACAACATCAATGTATCTGGCAATAAGCTTTATCTAACTTTATCTACATGTTTAAAGCTAATTAATGAGATGGAAATACCTCTCCAAGCTGCCCCCTATAAAGTGAGAAAAGCGCTTCATGGAATATACTTTATTTATTTTTACACTGCATTTTTTAATCATGACACTGGGGCTATAGTAGTACTCTCAATTAAGGGGAAGAGCAAACCTAGTGATGTGGAAATTGGCACAATCAGAGCTGCTCTGCATCACTGCTAATTGAGTTTTTTCTTAGCAATTATGAAATTGCCAGGACTGACAAATGCCGCGTTGCTGCTCTACTTCTATGGTATTAAAAGCACTCAACATTCTAGCCTTCTCCTCTGTATCCTTGGTGCAGCGGAGGTACCATAAAAAAGTGCTGCAAAACAAACCCCCGTAACTGTCATAAAAACATGTACATGCTGCCATTAAAAGGTTAATCTTTCTGTGTATTTTAAACCAGATGGTGACTAACATCTCTGTACCTAGGTTTCAATGGAATGTAGTGGGTGAGGGAGCAAGTCTTCTTGTTGCACAATAGACACAAACAGCACTGCCTCTATCAATGTGGTAAATCCTAGTGCAGTCGTTCTTATTCATTCACACAGTATTAAAGGCAACCCGTCAGCATCTCAATTTAATTGATAGTTCCCTCCAAATTGGCCTAGAGAGAGACACCTGTCAATTATGTTTTGGGGGTGGGGAGAAGCCTCATATTGTAATCATGTGGAAGCCTCTCTCCGTACCCCATACCCAGCCCTACTTTACAATATTTGGTCTGCACATCCAAAGAAAACTTCTTTTTTTTTTAATTAGCATAGGTGCACAGTAACATACAAACATAATCCAATATCAGCAGCACACTACTAGCACTAAAAACTATAAAAAAAAAATCAAAAAGGACATAGGAATTTTTGGAAAAGCATTTCTGCTACTTAGCATAAATGAAAAAAATTTGATCAAAACTGCTTAAGCCCACCTGTCAATTCCTATGTTCTTTTTGATCATTTTTTAGTGCTTTTAGAGGTTGCCTTGCTGATTGGCATGTGAGCTTAAGCAGTTTTGATGACAAATGTGAACTAAGAACCTCAAACATTTTTCATGTATTCTAAGTAGCAGAAATGTTTTCAAAACATTCCTACGTCCTTTTTGAAAGTTTTTTTTGTGCTAGTAGTGTGCTGCTGATATTGGATTGTGTTTGTATGTTACTTCCACACCATTGCGCACCTATGCTCATTTTTAAAAAATGTTTTATTTGGATGTGCAGACCAAATATTTTTTTCTAGACCATTTGTATTTGAAGTGGCTGCCCCGCTTTGGTTTTCTTGCACTACACCCACCTGCACAGGCTTTTAAACCAATGCAGAGCAACTTGTAGCTGGAGTCTTTTCTCCCTGATGTATGGAGGTCTGAACAGGCACCAAGAGAGGTATCAATAGAGTAGGTTCCCACCTGTATTGAGGTCGCCTTGCTGTTTGAGAGGTGGGCTTAAGCAGTTTTGATCAAAAATGTGAACTAAGAACCTCAAAAATGTTTCATGAATTCTAAGTAGCGGAAATGCTTTTCCAAAAATTCCTATGTGCATTTTGATAGTTTTTTAGGGCTTGTAGTATACTGCTGATATTGGATTGTGTTCACTGTGATGGTGTCCTGACTACCGGTGATCTGTAAGTTTCAGTGATCTGACCACTATGTGGTCACTTCATGGAAATATCGTAGGTTATATGGGTGCTTGTATAGTGGTAGTGTAGACTTGTCCCTGATCGAGTGCAAACCAGTTCCTGGCCCTGTGAATAACAGTTCTCTGTGCCACGTTTACTTTTTTATCTTGTGTTGTTTATTTTAGAAAGTGGTGAGGTGCATGACCAAGGGATATCCGGAATGCCTTACCTGGCAAAATAGACTCTGAGTTTTTTAATCACTGTGCTCGCCCTTGTGTCCTGCAAATAGTTAACCTTCCATAAATTGGAAAAATAGTATTCTTTGTCATTCCATGTGAAGTCTGTTCCTATTTTTGACCATGGCCTATGTGGAATTTCATGTGGTTGCAATGTCTCCTTCAGTTGCTTATCACTGCAGAACGCACATATTTCACATTGTGCTATATAATTTTTAATGTGGTCATTCATTCCTGGCCAACACACAGATTCTCTTGCTCGACGTAGACATCCTTCCATGCCTAGATGAGAAGAGTGTAATTTTTTCAACATGTCTCTGCATGTAAATCTCTACCTGGATAGTAGCATATTAAAAATCATATTTCTGAAGTTGTAAGAGCATGTGATGTAGTCTCTTTCCAGCATTTAGTAGTGGTTTCTTTGTAATGCTCTCCAAAGGTTTGTGATCCGAATGCACTGTTACTCGTTGACCATAGGTGTGCTGGTGGAACTTCTCCATCCCAAATACCACAGTCAGAAGTTCTTTCTCAATTTGAGCATATCCCTGCTCTGTTGTTGTTAGAGCTCTGCTTGCAAAGGTGATTGGCTGTTTGTCCTGCAATAATGTGACTCCTGGGCCTTTTTCTGAAGCATCACATTGCACCACCAATTCTTGATCTGGATCAAAATACTTTAGGGTTGATGCATCTGCCATAGCCTTCTTTACTGACTGTAAAGCAGAGTCCTGGCTTTCTGTCCATTTCCAGAGCACATCTCTGAGGGTTAACTGTCTCAGTGGCTCACACATGTATAACATATGGCTGCAAAATAATAAAAGATAATTTACCATGCCCAGAAATCATTGTACTCCACAAATATCAGTAGGGGTAGAAAAATTGTGTATTGCTCTCACCTTGTCCATATCCACTTTCATGCTATTTGAGGTCAGAAGATGTCCAATATATGGAACTTCTGTCATTTTTAGTTTGAATTTGTCTATATTTAGCTTTATTCATGTTGCTCTACATCTGTTCAAAAATTATATCATCTTCTAATCATGATCCTTGATTGCAGATTCCATGTCTTCACCTTCTCCCACTATTAACATATAACCTGCTATTGTTTTTACTCCAGGAAGTCCTTCCACCTGCATCAATTTCTTCTGGAGCAGGTCTTGTTGCCATGGGCATTCTCAGCCATTTATAGCATCCAAATGAAGAAGAAAATGATAATAAACTTGATACTTCATCCAGTTACACCTGCCAGAAACCATTTTTTACATCACAGACAGAAAATATTTGAGCCTTTGATAAATCCGGTAGAACATCATCTATTGTCGGCATTGGGTAATGATTTGTTTTGAGCGCCTTTTTAAGTGGCTAAGGATTAATGCATATTCTTAACTTGCATGATGATTCTGCACTATGACCAAACTGCTGATCCAATCTGTACTCCTATGTACTGATGCTATCATTAGAGAAGGGCGAATTTCTCAAAACTTCGGTTCGCCGACTTTGCCGAATTTTCCGACAAAATTAGTTTCGTCCCGAATTATTTTGGGATGAATTGCGTTAAAAAACAGCTATTTCCTGGCTGCAGAGAGCCTGTAGGGTGCTGTAGAACATTGTGCCATGCTTAAATATGCAGAGGGAGCTTGGTTTGGTCTTCATACAATGCTGTGTTTTAGTATGACACGCACATGACTGCCGCCGCTCTTAGAATCGCTTCTAAAATTCCCTGTGCACTTACAGGGGCAAAACTGACCAAAAAACTGAAGCAGGAATGCAGCCTGATAAAGTCATGGCAGCGCCAGCTGGAAAATAACGAGCTGAGGGCTAAGATCCTACCATAGCATCAAAGAACACAGTAGTAGGTTACTGGAGCCGCCACAGATCGCAGCACAGTAAGGGGACGATGGCAATAGCCACGCCAGGGAGCGGAATCTAAGTAGGTCCCAGTTTTCACCAGAGCCCGCCGCAAAGCGGGATGGGCTTGCTGCGGCAGGGGTCTACCAGGTCGTTACCTTTGATGTGACTTGCTTGCGGTGGCAGCTGAGGTGTAGCGAGGTACAAAATCGTAAGACAAACTTAGAAACGTAAGGTCATGACAGCCAGCAAGGATCGTGGTCAAGGGACGGAGGCAAGAGGTACGGTACATGAATATGACAGACGAGGCTCAAGGCGGAGGCAGTTTTTCCTGTCTGTAATTTGGACATACGATTCTCATTCTTCATACTGAAGAAGCTCATCCAAAGCCAGTTTTTCAGCATTTGCTTGTAGTTCAGTATTCCAGTTTTGTACTAAATTCCATCACTTATGGCACCGAATGCAAAATAAGCACCTAAAACATTCCCTGTATTTAGGGTTTTCCTTTAATTTTATCGCATTTCAACAAAATTTTTGTCCGCAGAAATGGATTCAAATACCCCTTAAAACTTCATAATAAAAGCGTTTGGAACTTTTTTAGTTTTTAAAAGAAAAATGTGGGGGGTAGAATTGCCTTAGCCAAAAATGGTTTTGAAAGTTTGCAAACGGGCTTTGGGGGATTTTCTATAGCACTTGATTGTCCCCTTCTTTTCACTGGAACAAAGGCTCCCCTTTTTGGGGCCCCTACGGGGTGAAAGGATGGAGAGCCAGAAGTCATCCCCTTGCCCGGGGGGTTTTATTATTTGGCTTTTCATAGCCAGGCCAAATCAGATGCCCGCGGGCCCTGTCGCAAAATGACTTTTCGAGGGGCTCCCCGCCTCCCTCCCTGATACGCCACGGGCTTGGGGGGAGTGGACAATGACGATGTGGAGGTAAACCCCCACAGAAATGGGGCACAGGGTGGGCCCAAAACACATAAAGGAGGGGCAGCAACATCAGGGTCCAAGGTGGCACAATGACAGAGTGTGGGGGCCGGAGCACCCCAACAGCAGGGGGGTCAAAAAAAGGGGCCCTACACAGTGTGAAGTACGCATCAAAACAGCAATGAGGTCACAGAGGCACAACAACAGTATGGGGGGACAAAAAGGAACCACAGAGTGGGACAATACAGATGTGGAGGTCACGGGAGCGCCCCGCACAGCATAGGTCAGAGAAGGGGGGGCAAAACGTGGGAGGTGACAGCACAACACGCTCCATGAGGTAGAGGGTTGACAATGACAGATGGAGGGGGGCCAAACCCGAGTAGGCACACAATGGCACAATCAACGTATGGAGGGGGCAGAAATCAGGATCCACAATGGCACAATTAAAAGAGTGGGGAAGCCGGGAAGCAACAGCACAGATGAGGTCAGCATGGCACAATGACATTTGGGATGGCAAAAAAAGAATAGGCCCACGGGGCCAATGCACGTGTGGAGGTACGGCACCCGCAAAAGCAGCGATAGGGCCCAGAGTGGCACAAAGACAAATGTGGGGGGTGGTGGTAAACCATCCCTGGTAAAATGGTGGGAGGCAATGGAAAACTGGCAAAAATGTGTGGCACAGGGGGGTGGCGGCATCAGAAAAAGGGGACTGAGGGAGGTTTTTGAATCCAGACTCATTTCTCAAAGGTTTTTTGGTGAGGCGTCATGGCTGAGTAATTACGCCTAAGGCATTGGTGTGTGGAAGCCGGCCCATCCAAAACCCATTATTTTTACAAATTGTGGTTCACATTTCCAGGGAAAGGGGGGTTCTCCTTGGGGGAACGATTGCCCCCCTGCACTGACACCCGCTCTGATCACACTACGGGGGGAGGACAGTTTCCCCACGCAAAAACCGGAAGTTCGGCCACACCCAGTTTGGGTGCCCAGTAGTCCAGCGGACTTCTAACTGGGGTCAATTTCGGAGTAGGAGAGGGAAAGAAACAATCCCCTTTTGCAAGATGGGGGAGCCCTTTACTACGAATGAAAGGGGGCCACTGGGGGCTGCTGCTGCGTTAGCTGGCGGGTGGACCCCCACATTTGAACACTTTCCCCGGCCCTCGGTGGTGATCTGATGTGTTGAGCAGGGCCGGGTGCCAAACTTTTGCTCCCGGCCACAGATTTAAAAAATACCCCTATTTGGCCCTCCGGGTCTTTGGCAAAAAACTGCCACACCGCCGAATAGCTGATTTTACGCCAACGCTCTGGTGGCTTCACCCCACTGCCTCACGAGCCCCCGTGCCACTAAATTTCGTGACCGCAAAAGGGTGTTGGGTCCCCCACCTCACTGTGCACCCCGGACCCCGGGACTACCCCCTTGGGTGGCCGCTGCCTGACCTCAAGCTGACACCCTCTTTTTGAGTGATGAACCCTTGCTTCACCCCGCTCCCCAAGGGGAGTCGGCTAAAAATCATCATCGATTTTTTTGACTCACTGCTGTCCTCCTAACGGGCTGGATGCAGAGGTACCCCCACAACTGCTCCCATCAACTCCCCAACCATCTTTTTCCCCCTATGCAGAAGCGGGGGTTTGGCCCCCTTCTTCGCTCCAAAGTGTGCTGACTTCCTTTTCAAATTTTTCTCTGCTGTAATTGGAGCGGCCCCCAACCACATATAGTTCCTTTTGGGTGAGGGAAAGAGGGACAGAGGGGGTTGAGGAAGGTGAGACCCGATATTTCCCGGGGCCCTGCCAATAAGGGTTGTGTCTGACGTTCCCCCCGATTTGGGGTTTTTCGATGTCATTGGGAGGGAAATGGATGACCCAGTAACCAACAAGAAACCCCCTTGGGGGGGTCAACACCCGGCCGAGATACTCCGGCATTCTGGCCCCCCCGAATCACCCCCTGTTCGAAAATTATTACTGTGCGGACCTGTGCCCCTAGGGAAGTTTTTGCCACTGCCCCTCACATTTTAAGACCCCCACTCCTGTTACATATGTTTGTTAAAAAAATTTTTAAAGACTCTGTTATTGAAATATCTGTAATGAGCGTTATAATCGACAAAATTTAAGTCGGGACGATTTTTTTGGCTGATGGGAAATTTTTGATACGCATATGTTAGATGACAATTGACAAAAAATTTTTACATTCCATTTTTAGCGGGTTTTCCCTTTATTTTTGGCGGCCAGAAAATCAGTTTTTCCCTTTGAGCGGGGGGAGCTGGTGGGCGAGTCATACTGTGAATGTTGGTTTTTATTGGGCTGGAAAAAACCCCTGACCCCCTTTTATAGAAAAGCATTTTTTGTTTTTTTTGGGAAGTCTTTCATGTCCCAACTAAGGCAAAAAGGGGTGTTGGTGTCTTCAAACAGCTCACTCAGGACACAGTTCTTCTCTTTATTCATACAGAAACTAGGGTTTTTACTGTGAACTTGAATATAGGGAGATTAGAATTTAGTTAAAACCCGACTTTTTAAAGAAGCATCTAGCGTGCCCCCCCGAGGGGGGAGGGGGTGGGGGTGAGCGAACGGCCGATGGCAACAGTTTGGAAAGGGGGTGTTATTGTGACCCCCGATTGCTTTTAACTGCATTGAAAAAGGCATTTATTTTAAATTTTGGCCAACACCTCGCCCCCTGGTTAAAATTTTTCCTTTTTTTGGGCTCCCATTTTTTTTCAAAAAGCCATATTTAAAATTTTGGGTAAAAAATTTTTTAGTAACTGTTTTTGATTTCATTGGGGCAAAAAAAACCCCTTTTTTTATCCGTAAACTTTTAAATGCTGATTCACTTTTTTGCCCCAATTTTTTTTCAAATAGCCCTTGTGCTTAAATTTTGGGTAAGAAAAATTTTGTTGTAATTTTGGTGTATTTTCTTGGTGCAAAACCACCCTTTTTTTGTGTAAACTTTTGAATAGTGTATTGCACTTTGGTGCACCCCAGTTTTTTCAAAAAAGCCCCTTTACTTAAAATTTGGGCAAAATTTGTAGTAACTGTTGGTGTATTTTTATTGGTGCAAAAACCACCCTTTTTTTTCCCTACAACTTTTTAAAAAGCGTATTCACCTTTTGGTAAAGAGGAGGGGCCCCCGGCTACAAAGGGGGGGCCTGGGTACAAGGCGGGTCCCCCGGCTACAAGGGGGGTCCTTGGGTAAAAGGGGTTGGTTACAACTGGGTGGGCTAAAAGGGGGTCCCCCGGTAATGAAAGGGGGGCCCTGATAAAAAAGGGGGTGGTAATGAAAGGGGGGCCCTGATACAAAGGGGGCCCTGGCTAAGGAAGGGGGCCCCGGTAAAGAAAAGGGGGCCATACTAAAGGGGCCCCGGCTAATGAAAAAGGGGGGCCCTGCACAAAGGGGGCCCTGGCTAATGAAAAGGGGGGCCCGACAAAAGGGGGGCCCTGGCTAAAAAGGGGGGGTGATACAAAAAGGGGGCCCCGGTAAATGAAAGGGGGGGGCCCCGACTACAAAGGGGGGCCCTGGCTAAGGGGAAAGGGGGGGCCCCGCAAAAAAGGGCCCTAGCTAATGAAAGGGGGCCCTGGTAATGAAAGGGGGGGAACTACATAGGGGGGGCCCGGCTAATGAAAAAGGGGGCCCTGACTACAAAAGGGGGGGCCCGGTAATGAAAGGGGAGCCCTGACTCAAAGGGGCCCCGGCTAATGAAAGGGGGGCCCCGACTACCTAAGGGGGCCCCGACTCCTAAAAAGGGGGGCCCCGACTACCCAAAACAAAGGGGGTGACTACCCCAAGTAGTAAAAGGGGGGGCTGACTTCCCGCACATAGCTAAAGGGGGCCCCCAACTACCCTTTTACTACCTAAAGGGCCCCAACTGCTTTATACCTAAAAGGAACCCAAACTCCTGTTAGTACCCAAAAAGGGGGCTTTAAACCTTTTAATACCTAAAGGGGGCCCCAAAAAAGCCTGTATATACTTAAGGAAGCCCTTTAAATGCTGTAAATACCTAAAAGGGGGGCCCCCAACTGCTTGGGAGCCTATATAAAAAGGGGGCCCAACTACCCACAGTTTTCCTTCGGGGAAACCAATACAAAACCAATAATTGGGATCACCAAACCTACCCCGCCTACCTAACGGGGGCCACCAACCAAGTAGCTATTATTTCTAATGGACCTGTTATTAATGGGGCTGTTTACCCCACCCCCCCTGGGTACTAGGATTAGGTTAAGTTAAAGACTTGTACCCCCTTTCCCCCCCGGTTTGTTTGTACAGAGTGGGGATAAGGGAAAAAATGCGGAAAATAATTCTAAGATATTTGTTATAATTTTGAGGGATATTTTTGGTGGGAAAGTCCCAATGGGGTGTAACGGAGAGAAGAAAAGGAAAAAAAGAACAATCATGAGAGAAGAGGACGATATCAGATAAACACCCACCCACAAAAAAAAAAATTGGTTACCTGATTGGGTTTTTTTGTTTAACCCGGTTTTGGGCTCTATAGCAGTGTTTTAGGTTATATCGGGTTATATAGTGGCAGCTACATGTCTCCCATTGTAAGAGTGAGGAATACCTTATTGATAGGGTTAAACCCCTTTTTTTTGCTGGTGATTATTTTAGAAGGGGGTGGTGCGTGACCAAGGGGAAAAGCGGGGGAGGGAAATTTGTGGGTGGGGGGGGGATAGGATGGGGGTATTTTTTGCCCTGTGTTAAGATTTGTTTGATAAAAATTTTGGCACATTGTACTACACAATAAGTTCTTTTTGAAAACCCGTTTATGGGTAAAATGGGCGCGTTTATGTCCAGAGGCCCGGGAACATTTTTTTGTTTCATAGGGTGGGCCCCGACCCCCCCGTCCGACATGGCTATCATAAAGTCTCGTAAGTCCTGCAATTCTTTTTTTTGTTGCATTTAAATTCAGCCTCTTTTTTACGAATCTTGTTGTGCACTGTTATCGATTTTTGCTTATATTTCAAAGCACCCCCCATTCAAATAATCCGATATCTTTTTTTGTTTTAAAATCCAAAATTTCGCCTGTTTTTGTTTTTGGGGTTTTTTATACTCTGGAACTTAACAAAGAGGACAACATGTATTAATGGGGTGTGGGATTTTTTTTGTTTAAATTAGCCAAAAAGAGTTTATGAACAGGTCACTCCCCCAATTTTTTGCAAATCCCCTTTTTAAAGCACCAAAAACATTTTTAATGTCAAAGATTTTTGGGGGGTTTTGGGGGTGTGCACATCACTTTAAAGTAGGACATTTAGTTCTTTGACATAAATACCCCCCAATTTTGAATTGCAAAGAGGGGAAAACATTAGCCCATTCCCACCCCCCAAAACCTAGACATCAATCAAACAGCCCAACCCAGCCCAAACAAATGACATCACACCGCACGCCTTAAAACCCCCGCCCCACCAAAAAGAAACATCCCCCCCCTAGCAGAACCACGCCAACAAAAAACGCGGGCCCCTAGGGTTTGTAAATAGTTTTATATAATAATTCATATATACATAAATCCATACAAATAGCTTTAAGAAATGTTTATGGATGATGTACCCCTTTTATAAAGTTGTACATGACCCCAAAATACAAGGACAAATATCACCCTTAAGGGTGGGGGAATTTCTCAAAAATTCGATTCGGTCACTTCTCCGAATTTTACTTCCAAAATTCTTTGGGAGAAATTGGGCCTTTTTTTTAAAAAAGCAGCTATTTCCGGGTTTGCCAGAGCCTGCGGGTGTTTTTAGAAACGTTTTTTTGCCATGCCTTAAAAAAATTTGCCCAAAAGAGGGGGCTTTGGTTTTTGGTCTTCATACAATGTTGTTTTTTTATTTTATGACACGCGATGATGCCGTCGCTTTTAGAATCCCCCTTTTCACTAAAAAATTCCCGGGGGCATTTTAAGGGGGGCCCAAAAACTGCCCAAAAAAACTAAAGGGGAAAGTACCCTGTTAAAGTCATCCCCAGCAAAAAGCGGGGAAAAAAAAAAAAAGCTGACGAGCTAAAGGTGGCCCAAACATTAGTGACGGGAGTGTGGAGGTGACGGGGGCCCAAGCCAAAGCAGCTTGGGGGAAGACAGGGGGCCCCCAATGACATTCTGTAGGGGGGCCAAAAAGGAGGGAAGCCCAGAGTGGCACAATGTTACAGTGTAGGGGGTCAGGGCCCGGGCAGCAGAATTGAGGACAGGCAGGGGAAAAATAAAATTTTCTGAAAGGTGGCAAAACAGGGAAAGGAACCCCAGGGGCACAATGATACGTGTGGAGGTCACGGGGGGGCAGCGCATGAGGTCAGGCAGTGGAAACAATGTTTTTTGGGGAGGGGGGCCCAAAAACGTATTGGGGCCCCACAGAGGGGGCACAAATCACACGGTTTTGGGGGGGCCCAAAATTTGCAGAAAGTAGAGGTCAGGAAATTTGGCACAATGGCATTTGGAGATGGAAAAACCCTGGGGGAAAGTACAGATGGCAAAAAAGGGACTGAGAGCGGAGGTCCGGGGGCCCAGCAGCATGAGGTCAGGCTGTGGCACATTGACATTCTGGTGGTGGAAAAAACAGTATTAGGACAAAAGGGGGGCACAATGACCCCAAGTTTTTAAAGGGGTCCCCAACAGCAGCTTCATGAGGTCGGCTTTTGGCCCAAGGGGGCCCATTTGTAGGTGGCAAAAAAGGGGGGAAGCCACCAGAGTGGCCAATAAATTGGGTGGAGGCCCCCCCGGCCCCCCCCCCGGCCCCCCAGCATGAGGTCAGGCGGGGTGGAAACAATGACATTTGGAGGTGGAAAAACAGTTTTACCCCAAAAGAGTGGCACAATCCCCCAAGTGTAAAGGTCAAAAACAGCAGCAGCATGGGTGGGCAGTGGCACAATGACATTCTGGGGGTTTGGCAAAAAGTATTGGGCCACAGAGTGGCACAATGACACGTGTAGGGGTCAAACAGCAGCATCATGAGTGGGGGCCCGGGGGAAACAAGGACATTTGTGGGGTGGCAAAACAGGGGGAAACCCACAGAGTGGCACAATGTTGAGAGTGGGGCCACGGGGGCAGCAGCATGAGGGTCGGGGAAGGGGCACAATGACTTTTCTGGGGTGGCAAAAAAAAAAGTATTAGGCCACGAGTGGCACAATCCACAGTGTGAAGGTAAAAAACAGCGCACCCATGAGGTAAAAGGCAGTGGCACAATGACTTTTCTGGAGGTGGAAAAAACAGGATTAGGCCACAGAGGGGCACAATGACTGAGTGGGGAGGTCACGGCGTCAGCAGCATGAGGTCAGGCAGTGGCACAATGGACACGTTTGGAGGACACGGCAGCAGCCCAGGAAAGCATGAGGTCAGCATTTGGACAATGACACGGGGTGGGGGGACAGGGCAGCAGCCCCCAGCAGCAGCATGAGGTCGGGACAGTGGCAAAATGAAATTCTGGAGGGGGGCAAAAAAAGGGATAGGCCACAGAGTGGCACAAGGCAGGATTTGAGGTGACGGCGGCAGGAAAAACCCTTTTTTGAGGCAGAGAGTGGCACAATGACACAGTTTTGGGGGGTGACCGCAGCAGCGGGATGAGGTCATGGGTTTGGCCAATGACAGGTTTTTGGGGGTTGGTGGCAATACCGCCTGGAAAAGATGGTGGTAGGAAGATGGAGAAACGGGTAAAGAGATGTGTCCCATGGGGCGGGGGGCGGCATCAGAATAGGGGCCCTAAAGGCAGGTAGTTTGAACCCAGACTGACGCCAAAGGGGGGGGGGGGGGGGGGCTTTTGGTGTGTGGAAATCCTGTCCGATCCACCCCTGATTCATTTTTGGGGACAAAGGTCAGTGTTCCACATTTCCCGGGGGACAAGGGGTTCCCCTTTTGGGGAAACGAGGGCCCCCCGCCCGCACTGAACACCCCGCTCTGATGCCCACTACTGGGGGCAGGACAGCTTCCCCACGAAAACTCGGCAATTTGGGGCGGCCAAAATTTCCATTTTGGGAGTCCAGTAGCCCAGGGTCTTTAACTGGGGAGGCAGATTTGCTGTCCAAGTGGGCACCCCCTTTTTGGGTTTTTGGGAAATTGCCCCGGGGCTGCGGGCGGGCGACTTCCCTTTCCCTCATTTGGCGGGTAAAGGGGAAAGTTTGTTTCACCCGTAAACTCAGACTTAGGTTGCTGCTGTTTGGAGTTTTGGTACTGCCCCCTCCCCCCCCAACCCCCTTCCCCCCGGGCAGCGCGGGCAGTAGTATGTGAGCGGGGAGGAACCCCCCCGGTTTAAACCTGCAGAAAGGGGCCCGAGGGGCCGCACTTAGGCAAAACGGCCAATGATTCGGGGGATTTCCCTATAGTATTTAAGTTTGTCCTCCCTCCTTTTAGGAGGGGTCCAATGGGGTGGAGAGCCAGAAGTCATCCCTCTCCCGGAGTGACTTTGGGCTGGCATAAAAGGAAAAAAAGCTTTGCGCGGGCCATCTCCCAAAATTTTGACTCCGAGGGGTTTCCCTGCCTCCATTTCCAGGGATACCCCAGGGTGTTGGGGGGTTTCACCCTGCCTTGTCTTCCTATCTCCACCCACCTCCCCCAGCGGGCCCCTGTTCCCCCTTCTTTTTGCCCACTGGGGTTAGAAAACCCATCATTTCACCGGAAAATGTTTGCCCCAATTTTTCCCTCCCCCTCCCCCTTTTCAGTCCCCCCGGGGACTCATGGGGCCCACGAGATGTAGTCGCCACGCTCCAGTCCCCTGCCCAGACAGATTTTTCGGGAAATCTTTTCCCCAGGACATGAAGCAGTGGAATGACGAAAATTACCCCGTAGCCCTGGCGATGACAATAACGTACCTCCTCAAAATGGCCTCAAAAAAACGGGAGGTGGGACCCCATGAGCTGCCACTGGTGAAATCAAAGTTAACAGGGGAGTACTTCTGTCTGCCTTGGGTCATCAAAAAAATCGTTAATGGCCTTTCTTGTTAAAACAGTCGGGGCAAACATGTTGGGAGGCTGGAAATTTCCCGGGGGTGGAAAACGCATATAAGAGTGTGTTGGGTGAGGCCGTTTGCCGTACAATTTGAAGGGGGGGTGTTTGGGTTTTTTAAGAATGGATAAAGTGCTGCACAGTTTTCCTGGCCATTTTCAGAAAAGTTTGAAAAATGGTGGAAAAATTCAGGAACCCTTTTTACAACCAAAATTGGGGAAAACGTGCGCCCCTGGGAGGGGCAAAAGGACCCTCCCCCCTCGGTGCGGCGGACACCCTGTTCCTCCCATTGTCCGTCACCCTGGTTCCGATTTGGGAGTTGGCGCGGGAAAGGCCCAACCATCGAAATTTTTTGCTGCATGACCCCGGAGCATTTTCCCCCCCTGTGTGACTTCATTGCCGAGGCAAGCCAGGGGGTTAAAATGCCCTGACACCCCTGTGCCCTACACATGTGGTTTGATTCCCAGGAGTACTTTTGGAGGCTGAGATGGTGGTGGTGGTGGAGGAGGGGGAGGCGGCATTGGCGCAGGTGCAGCAGTTTGAAACGTGGAGGAGAAAACGGGGGTTCCCGTCCAAGTTGTTGGTGTGCCGGGTGGAAGCCCCAAAACCCCCCGTGGACGGTTAAAGGCCCTGTACTGGCCCTGACCCTAGTTAACAGCTCCAGACGTCCCCGCTTTCCCTTTTTCCCCCTTTTGGGAAAAAAACCGATCAGGTCAAAGGGGTGACCCCCCTTCTGTTTACCTATTTATGAAGTTTTGGGGGGTTGGGTACTGCCCTTTTTTGGGAAAAAAAATTACGGCTTGGAAATTTTCCAAACTCAGCTCGGCACAAGCCATTAGTTCTCTGGGAAAGGTTTTCAAAAGTTTCCCCCATTTGGAAAGGGGGGGGACTGCAATACCAAAACTTGGCAGGAGGGATGGTAAACTGCCCGCACCTTAGGATGGTTGGGCGCAAAATGTTGTTCCCTTTTCAATGCCTCTGAACGGGGCTGCTGGCGCCATGAGTAGTGGGGGAGCGGGCATTGGACGGGAAGAATGTCAAAGGAAAAAGCTCCCTTCTGCGAGGGGTGGAGCCCCTTTATGGCTGCAAGGCAAAGCGTGCACTGGGGGTTTTTTTGCTGCTGTTTGCTGCGGTGGCAGGATGGACCACCCCATTGAGCCCGTTTCTCCCCGGGACCCGGTGGTGATGCTAGGGATGTGTTGACGGGAGGGCCCTTGGCCAACGGTTTTGCTCCCCGGCCACGCTTCACTTTTGCCCCCAGAAATTTTAATTTACCCCCTATTGGGTCCCCGGTTTTCTTGCCCAAAAAACTGCCCACATGCCGAGTATCGGATTATTTCCGCCAAAAAGCTCCCCCCCCTGAGTGGATACTGTCGTGAGCCCTGTGCCCCCTACTTTCTTGGACCCGTAAAACGGGTTTTTTACCCATGGGCCCCTTGGCTCCCCACCTACACTGTGCTATTTTTTGCTTTACTCACCCGGGCCCCACCCACCCACTTGCTGGCTGCGTCTTTCCTGCGGCAAGTGGGCGGGCCCCCTTCTCCTGATGTGATGAAGCCCCTTTCCCCAAACCCGGGTTCCCCAAGGGGGCGGGGCGGCTACATCAAACATCTATTTGTTTTTTCATCGTCAAAGTTTCCCCATCACCGGGCTTGGTATGCGAGGTGGGCCCCTTTACAACCCTGACCTCCCTGCCACTCTCCACATCTATTTCTTTGCCGCCTACTGGGAAGAAGCAGGCGATTTTTGGCCCCAAATTTTTTCGCTGCCCGTAGCTGTGACTGCCCCCCTCAAATTGTTCATCCCTTTCAAAATATTGGGGGTGAGCCCAGGACCAATTGTAGATCCTTTGGTGAGGGAAATTTGGGTGGGACAGAGGCGGGCTGAGGACAGGTGAGGGCCCCTGACCCCCTCCCGGGGCCCTGCAAACTAATGGTTTTGTCTGAGGTTTTCCCCCGATTTGGTTGGGGTTTTTTAGATGTCATTGGGAGGGGGGGATGACCCCTTTTCAACCAATCAAGAAAACCCTTTTGGGGTTTCTGAAAACCACGGCCGTAGATGGGCGCGGCAGTTGTTTGGCCCCACCCAAATGAACCCTTTCTGCGATCCCCTTTTCTGTGCTGGACCGGGGCCTGTTCCCGGAAAGGGTTTTTGCCAAAGCCAAAATGCAGGTTTCAGAGCCCGCCCCCTCTCTGTCTGAATAAAAGTTTTTTCTAAAATGTACAGACACTGTTTGATGATTTATATCTGTATTGTTTGATATACACCCCCGGTTTTTTATCCTTTTAACCCGGGAAAAAAGTTGGGTAACCCCTTTGGGTAAAAAATTTCGCTCACAAAAAGGCCCGGAAAAAAAAACTTGTATGTGTCGTTTAAAAAAACTGTGTGGGTTTTTCTAAATTTAAAAGCACAAACAGGGTTAATTAAAACCCCTTTGGGCATGAATTAGGCTACAGGGGAAAAAGTATATATTTTTTTCGTTGAAAAAAACAGTTTTTTTTATTGTCAGCACACCAGCAAAACAACGCTTAATTAACCCCTGGATGTAAATTGCGCAATAGAATTGAGACGCACAAAATAGTAGCTTTGTAGCCTGTTACAAATTCCTGTTTTCAACGCCACACAACAAGAGATACAGTTGTAATTAACCTTTGCTTGTGAAATTAGGCTACGGGAAAAATTTATATATTTTGGCGTTGAAAAAGACGGTTTATCTTTGTAAAGCACACCAGCAAAACACGCTTAATTAACCCCTGGATGTAAATTGCGCATAGAATTTTGAGCCGCAAAAAAATAGTAGCTTTGTAGCGTGTTACAATTGCGTGTTTTCTACGCCACACAACAAGAGATACAGTTGTAATTAACTTTGCTTGTGAATTAGGCTACAAATAAAAATTTTATATTTTTTGGCTTTGACAAAGACGTTTTATTTTTGTCAGCACACCAGCAAAAAAACGCTTAATTAACCCCTGGATGTAAATTGCGCCAAAGAATTGAGCCGCATAAACTAGTAGCTTTGTAGCGTGTACAATTGCTGTTTTCTACGCCACAAAAACAAGAGATACATTTGTAATTAACCTTTGCTTGTGAATTTTGGTACTGTATATATTTTTTTTATTTTGGCGTTGAAAAAGACGGTTTCTTGGGTCAGCACACCAGCAAAACAACGCTTAATTAACCCCTGGATGTAAAATTGCGCAATAGAATTGAGCAGCCAAAAAAATTTGAAGTGGTATTGGTATTGAAAAAACGCTGTTTCTTTAAATAATACAACAGGAACTGGCTTAGATCCCACTTGGATATTGAATGTTATGCAGCTGCAGTGGACCCCACACGGGATTTCAGATCCAATACCCAAAAATTAGAAATAGAACATTAAGAGAACGTCTCTGAGACAAGCTGAGACACCCCACAGAAATCGCTATATAAAAATCAATTCTTCAGTAAGAGCTATCAGCCGCGACAGCACCTTCCCTGATGAGCACAGTGAGAGGAGTGTGAGCTCCCGGCGTCGCGCCCGGACTTATATAATGCGGTGACGTCACAGAATCCCGCCGGTCTCTGATTGGCTTCATCTCTGCACATGTCCCTGCAGGCTATGCCCTTCTTCCTCCCCGAGTGCTTTGCCCATGTAGCGCCATGTGCTCGTAGCCATTTTATCCATCAAAAGCCACACTTCGTTCACCCGAAGTACCCCAAAGTTCGACTTCGTTCCGAACCGAAGTTTTCCTGAAATTCTAAACGAATTCCACTTCGTTAGAATCGATTCGCCCATCTCTAATACCGGACTGTTACTGACCACACCAAGACTAATATTATCACTGATACTGCTATACAGAGATCAAATAATTCTGCCACACCATGACATCACCACTAGTGTTGAGCGATTTTTATCGACAAAGTTTTGAAAGGGGCCCACGGTTTTTAAACCTTGATCGGGATTTTTTAAAATCCCCGCGATAATTTAGGTTAAAATCTTTTTTTAATCTTTTTCAATTTCGGGGCCATTTCGGCGTTTCCCTGTCTTTTTGGCAGACACCCAAATCAGTTAAACAGAATAGAGCGGGAAGGGGAAGATGTGTGTCCAAGTCATACGGGGGATGTGAAAAGGGTTTTGCAAATTGGGCTGGAAAAATCACATAAACTCTTTTCATAAACCCCCCCTTCCTTTTTAAAGATCAGGGGGTGTCAGCGTTCATAGCATGGGAAACGTGCCCCTCTCCCTTGTCCAAAAAAGCTCAGCAAACAGCTCAGCGAAATTATTCTTTTTTTTCACAGAGACAGTTCAAACCTTTTAAAGGCTGTGATCCTTAAAAATTAGTTAGATCAGGTTTTTGGCAATTTTAGGTAGTTAGGCGGGAAAATTTTTTTAAAAGGAGCATTTTCCACGTAAAGTCACGGGGGAAAAGACCCGGGGGGGGGGGGGAGACCCCGGGCGAACAAAAGACAAGCTTCTATAAAGGATACGGGATATTGTACCCCCAAACTTTGTTGACATTGCTTTGGGGCCTTATATTAGGATACAGATCTTTTTTTAGTAATTGCGGGTTCTTTTTGTTAGGTCCCAAAAACTCCACTTTTTTTATCATATACTTTTCAGTTAGGTGTTTTTTTTTAAATTTTGCCCTGTAAAAACTTTTGTTTTTGCCCCCCTTTGAAAGTTAAATTTAAATACAGAAATTTTTTGTAGTCACCACGGTTTTTGTTTGTTTAGGTGCCAAAAATCCCTTTTATTATCCTGATACATTTCAGATACGTTTTTTTTTCACTTTGGCGCAGGCCAGCTTGTTGTTTGAGCCGCCTTGCAGTTAAATTTTGAACCGAAATTTTTGTAGTCCCCAAAAGATGTACTAAGGTCCCAAAAAAATACCTTTTAATATCCTTATCCTTTCAGACAGGTGTTTTTTTCATTTTTGGGGCCCGTAAAAGCTTTGTTAAAAAGATTTACTTTGCATTTTTAAATTTGAATACGGGCAATTTTGTAGTCACCACGGGGTAAATTTTGTTTAGGGGGCCAAAAAAATTACCTTTTTTATCCCTTTTATACTTTTTCCGGGACATTTTTGTTTTTTTCACTTTTGGTCAGAAAAAGGCTTTGTTCAAGGCTACTTTGCTTAAAATTTAAATTTACAGAAAATTTTTGTAGTCACCACAGGGGGAATTTTATGGGTTTGCCAAAAAAAAAAAAAACCTTTTATTTATCCGTATACATTTCAGACGGGTTTTTTTTTTTAAATTTTGGTTTTTTCAAAGCGTTGTTCTAGAGCTTTTTTGCATTTTAAATTTTTGAATCCGGGCAATTTTTTAATCACCACAGGTAAATTTGAAGGTGCCAAAAAATCCCTTTTATTATCCCGTATTTTTTTCCCAAAAAGGGTTTTTTTTTCCTTTTTTCACCCAACCCTTTTTTAAATAGCGCTACTTTGCTTTTAAAATTTTAAATTTCAGCAATTTTGTAGCCCCACCAAAGGTGAATTTGGATGGGGCCCAAAAAAAAATTTTAAAATTTTTCCCGAACATTTCAAAAACAGGTTTTTTTTCATTTTTGGTCAGTAAAGTTTGGTTCATAAAGATACTTTGCAGTTAAATTTGTTAAAAGAAATTTTTGGGTAGCCCACCAAGGTAAATTTAAATTAGGGGCCAAAAAATACCTTTTTTTTATCCCGTATAAAATTTCAGAAAAGGTTTTTTTCACTTTTGGTCGGTCGTTTTGTTCATAGAGCTACTTTGCAGTTAAATTTGAATACAGCAATTTAGTGTCACCACAGGTAAATTTAATAGGTGAAAAAAAATTCCTTTTTTTTTCCCCCGGTATAAAATTTCAGAAGGTTTTTTTTCACTTTTGGTCAGTAAAGCTTTTTGTAGATCTACTTTGCAAAAAATTTTGAATACAGAAAAATTTTAGTCACCACAGGTGAATTAATAGGTGCCAAAAAAAAACCTTTTTTTTACCCCGTTTTGGTCATGTCCCACGACTTCATGGTTCATTTAATCTATTTTAATTTCTATTACTGCTTTGAAATTGTTTTTAATTTTTTTCCCTCTCTTTCTTTCCTGTATGTGTCCCTTGAGGAAATTCAGCTACTTCCTTTTTCCAAAGCATTCCTATCTTTCTGCCCTCCCTCACCCACGAAATTCCTAATTCTGCACCAACTCTGAAAAGTTATCTTCTTTTCACCTACTATTTTGGGTGAAAAGGCTACAAGTTTCCCCTTTGGAAAAAAACCCCTTTTGGGTTCTTCATAACCCCGGAGCAGTTGATTTGAACTGTCTGACAAGTTTTTTAAATTTTGTTCTTACAGTTCAATCCAACTTTCATTACCCAATCCCCGGGTTAAATTTTTCTACACTTGCTTTTCAGATATGGATCAGAAATAGTAAAAAAGTTTGGTTTAGAAAAAACAGTTTAAGCTACAGCTTCAGCAGAGATTCCACATACAGCTGCAGTGTGTGACAGTGACAAGAAAAGCATAAAACTGCAGTGTGCAACCCACTTCGTTTAAAATACAGCTTCGCCCTCTTCTACCCAAGACACCCTTTTCCCTCCATTTTATTTTCTTTTCTGTGTTCTTTCTGGTTTGCGGGGCAGCAACCCTCACGTGCCCACTAGAGCTGAAAGATGATGGGAAACCCCCTACCCCACAACCTAGTGGGGAGAGAAAAACGTCTAACTCCCCCTTAAAAAGGGAAAGTTAAAGGAGAAAATTTTAAAAACCCAAAAAAAAGTGAAATATTTTCTGAAGCTACTGATCAAGGGGAAAAAAACTGCTTAGTCAAAACCCTCCCTTTTTCTACATGTGATTGCAATGAAACAAAAATAAAAAAAAACCCCTTTGGACAACTCCTCTCCCAATTTTGAAAAATTAATACAATTAAAATTTCCCCGTTACTGTGATGTTTTTCAGAAGTTTAATCCCCCAGATTCTCTACAAGAATTGGGCAGTTTTTCCCGCGCCTTAATATTGAACGGGAAAACCTGTATTTGAAAATAAGTCCCAAATTTTTGTCAAGAACCACACAACTTTCAGGGGAAAAATCATCCCATGTTTTTCCAAAACACTAAACATTCCAAAAAAAATTAAACTAAGCACGATCTTTTAAAATTTTTCTCTTGCTCAGTGAACCGCTCATTTAAAAAGCCTGCCCAAGCTGAGGGGTACTAAATAAAAAGGCAGATTTTTCACAGAAAAAAGCAGCTATGGAAGCAAGAAACAAACTATGGGAAACAGGGAAAAAGCTCAAAAAGGGCACATGGAAGAGAGACCAGCAAAAGAAAAGGGGAGCTATTTAACAGAGGGGCAGCAGTATGGAAGCCAAAAAACAAACAAACAAAAGAGCCCAGATGGAAACTCTGCAGAAACAAAGTGAACATGCCACCGCCCTGGGGAAGATTAAAAATTTTTTGAAAAAAGCTTTCTTGGGGGAAGGAAGGAAGCAGCTCCAATTCAGTCGTTTGAAGACCCTGTTAAACGAAAAAGAGACTATGTTTCTAAGGCCCCAAAAAGCGAATCTCTGAATGCCAAACCAAAAATTTTCCCGACAGTTCAGAATTTTTTCCCCCTTTCAAACAAAGGGACAGATCCTTCTGCAGATCCCTGCATTCGAGGGCAAATACAGTCCACAACCATCTGGGATCCCCGTATCTCCTTTTCCCCTCACAATGCCCAATGCCCTACAAACCCCTTTCAACCTCAATACAAAGATATCAAGGGCCAAAAACCCAAAATGCCAGGGAAGTTGTCCAGCCCCTGACAAACCCTGGGCCCATCCAGCTTCACATATAATTGAATTGTAAACTGCTCCCTTTCAATGAATTTTTTTTGGGAGCTCCATATGTTTCCCCATGTCCCCTTAACAGACTTCCCCCTAACCAAAATATCCGCACTTCTCAGCCCACAATTACCGGGCCCGAAGTCCCAAAAAGGGCAGAAAAATGTCAGAGTTTTTTCAAAGGGTTTTTGGGCCGCCGTGGGTCTTACTAAAACAGGGCCCCAAACCCGGGTTTTTATGGGCCGGCCCGGGGAACTACAGATCCTGGGAAAATTTTCCTTTTGAAAAGCCCAAATTTATGAAAATTGGCATTTACAGCTGCTGAAGAACTGGACCTGCTAGGGCAGAATGGCTCCCCCCAGTCCAAGAACCCTGTCAAAAACTCAGAGCTGTTAAATTGGCAAACCTGTGGCAGGTCTAGTAGCTGCTTGGGGGAGACTAGAACCCGGGCTATTTCGTCCCGAAGCCATAGAGAATTTCTCTGTTTACCCCGGCTTCAAAGTTTTCCCCAAAAAATTTCCCGGGAAGGACCCAAAGAGAAATTTTCCCAAAAACTCAGTGATCTACCTTTGGGGCTTTAGTTTGGCCCAAAGCAGACATTCACTTTACCGGGGCCCCCGTTACCGGACACTGCTCGTGGGGGGAAACCCCAAAAGTTTTTTTAAAATGCCCTTTCAACATTCCCAAAAAAAAGTGGACAGCCCCCGGGGCAAGATTCAAAAAGGGGGGTACCCACGTTTCCTTTTTCCCCCATTCTCCTAAATTTCTGTGAGTTCCCTAAAGTAAAATTGCCCGAGTAAGAAAGAAACCCCAAACTTTTATAAAGTGAGTCGGGGTCCTACTTCATCCCCTCCTAAAAAATGGGCAGTCCCAAAGCTTAAAATACAGGGAAACGTTTTGGACCCCGTTCAGGGAAAAAAGACTGCGTTTTTTCCCGCAACCCACATCATCTCCCAAAGAAAAGGTCAAGGGGAAAAATTTAAAACCCAAATCGTCTATGCCCAATTAACCCGGAAAACCCCATCCTCTCAAGAAATGCCCTCGGGTTCAAAAAAAGAAACCCCTTAAAAGGGAAAGCAAAGAGCTTTTGAAAAAAATTTGGGAAAATGTTACAAAAAGTTGTGCTTTTCCCCAAAAAACATTTTTCTAAAGATTGTACAGGGGGTTTTTAAGGGGATTGAAATGTGACGTGTTTACCCCTTTTGCAAACTTCCCATCTCAATACAGCAAAGGGGCCATCCCCCCCCAGTTTACCCCCAGTGGCAAAAACATGGCGGGGGAAATTGGGCCAAAATTTTAAATCCTACCACCCCTATCTTCCTCATGCCAAAAAGTTTGTGGGGGAAGGTCTCTTTTGACCCAAATCGTTTTGCAAAGAATTTTGTCTTGTCAACGTATTTCCAAGGGTCCCTCCCAAAAAAGTCCCAAAGGGGATATGCCATAAATTGGGTGAACAAAGCAACCGGTCACTTGCAAGATTGAACTCCCTTTTATTTGTTCAACCTTGAAAAGGGGACACTTTCCCTTACACTTTGGGTACCTGCATGGCGTCAAGAGGGGCCCCTGGGAAAAAGAAACCAGGGGACTCTTTGGGAGTTTACTTTACAAAAAGGTCAGGTTTTCCCTTACCAACACTTGTTGAATGCAAAACCAAATTCCGCAACAGAGAGGAAATTCCCACGCCAGAAGTGGGTCTTCATCACTACTTTATCTAAGGGCCCATAGGGCACTGAATACCTGCTCTTGACAAAAAAAACCCCCCCCCCCCCAAAACCCTCCTACTTCGCTCGGGGGAAAAGAAAATTCTCCGGGGACACCCGGTTTCCCAGCAAATCAATTTGGCCTCCCGATGCCCATTTGGGTCAAAAGCCTTGATATAGGGTGGGGGATCATGGAAAAAGTTTTCATAGACCAAATTAAAAGCCCACTAAGATTTCTCATTCAAAACCCATGTTTTAACCAAAAAGGTGCAGCACCCATTTTTTAACCCTGTCCTTAACCTTTATGGGTAAAAAGGAAAGCTCATGGGGTTGGGAGGGCCACATATCTAGAAGAAACATTCCTTTCTTTCCCCTTCCTGGGATGACAGTCCCTTTTCAAACATTTTTTAGTTTTAACAAAAGGGGACAACCAAAATAGCACCTGCACGAGGGAAAACAAAGGGAATTTTTTTAAGTTTTTGGAAAGGGGGTTTGCCCAAAATGACTCCCAAAAAGCTGGGGGAGAAACCCCTACCCTTTCCCCCCCCCAAGAGCAAAACTACCCCAAAAATCTAAAAGCAAGCAGTTTCTAGTTTTTCTTCTTTAAAAAGAAAAATTTAAAAAAGGAAAACCCGAATTTTGGAAAAAACAAATTTTGTGGACTTTTTTGCAGAAAATTTTGCAGGGGCCATGCAGAACCTGCACCACCACGGGAAAAGGGGAAGAATGCGGGACCATCCCCTCTTTTGGGGGTGTATCACCCTCCAAAAACCCAAAAAAATTAGAGTTGGTTTATTCCCCGCTCAGCATGAAGGGATTTCTCTCAACAACCCGGGTCCTCACCGGGCCCAAACTCAACAAAAATTTTCCAGGGTACTAACCGCTTTTCCCTCAAGAACCTGTTGCAGTAATGGGGTGAATACAGCAAATGTTTCCCCTGCCCTTAAACGTGGGGGAAATCACAGGGAAATTTCCCCTTGATTTTTATGGCCCCCAAGGGGCAATAACTTTTTCAGTGAAGTCATAGACTACCGGGTGAAAGTACATGTTTTTTGGCAACACCCCCTCTCCTGGGCCCTAAACAATCTATGGACTGAGGGAAAACCGCCCAAGCGGAGGGGAAGGGGTTTTTATCCGACGATCGTTTAGTTTTTTTTTTTGAAGAACTTTTATGTAGATTTTTGGGTTTTAAAACCCTTTTTTTTTTCCCACCAGCCCAAAAAAAGCAAATTTTCTCCTTTTCCCCGAAAACAGGATAGCTGTCTTTGCAAACCCCAGGGGTTTCCCCAAAAATCATCTCTAAAATCCCGAGGGAATGGGTGCATTTCCCTTGGTTTTTACCCCTGCTACCAAATTTAAAAGGGCCTTTAAACCCTTTGGGTCTGATTTTCCCCTCCCATTAAACGGAGCCTAGGTTTACTGTGGGACGCCAAAAAAATGGGTTTACTTTTTAAATGTCCCCCTGTGACAAAAACCCTTTCACTAAGCGGGGGAAATTTTTTTTTGTGAAAAGTGTCCCACGACCCTCTTGGATTTTAGGCCCCCAATTACCATTCATGGTTTTTTAAAAGTACTGAGACAGCTAACTAAGAGACGGGGGGATGGGAAACACAGCCCACCTACTGAGAAACAACACAGGGTGGGAAGATGGGAAAAATTTTTTTTTAAAATGTTGGAGCAACTTCAAAGGGCCCAAAGGTTTTTTTACGTTCCCACTTCCCTTTTCAGCTGCTGGGAGGAAAAAGTTTAGTCTTTCGGATGCATCCTTGGGAAACCATAGCCCCCAGTTTAAACCTACCTGAGGATGTTCCCGGGAGGACAAATAAGGGCCAAAACTGTGGGTTTTTTCCTAGGTAAACCCCCAAGCTAGTTTCAAAAACTGCGCCCTTCTGTTTAAAAACCCCGAAAAATTTTCGGGAAACTGTCCCGGGGTAGAAATTTTTTGAAGTCATAAACATCTCTACAGACCTCAATCCAACTCTCGCGGGAAAAGATGTTCTCCCCGCTTCAGGTCTCATTTTACCCCATGACTCCCCCCCAAGTTTCTTGTTTTCGGACTCTGGCTCACTACCTACTGATGCCAGGGTTTTATTTGGTGGAGACTGAATCTGACAAGGATTCCGGGGCCCACAAGTTAAACGCTCTTACCAAAGTGGTTTCCCAAAAATAAGGGTCCCAAAACATAACCCCCTTTCAGCGTTTTTTCACATGGAAAAACTCAAAAAAGTGGAGGTTAAGGGGGCAAAAGGGGGCTAAACCCCGAAAAGGATGTGAAACTATCAGGGGGGAAAATTCAGCTGTACCATTCCCATTTTAAAATTAACTCCACTGGGTTTTAAATAAGGGTTTTGGGGAAGTGTTTGGGATCTTGCGGCTTCCCCAATCCCGGGGATGGGGTTTTTCTTGGTTTTTTTTTTCCATGGATTACTTTCTTAGAAAGTACTGTTTTAAGAATATTATCTAGAAATTTAAATGTTGATATTTTGCATGGGGTTTTTTTCTTTCTTAAAAGGTTTTTAGAGAACTTTTGTTTATTGTATTTTTATGAAATCTAAAGATTTCAGACGGGGGTGTCATGTCCCAGACCCTTTTATGGTTCATAATCAGGGATTGGGAAATTTTATTACTGCTTTGCATTGTCTTTAAAATTGTCTCTCTAAACTTTCCCGTATGTGTGCTTGAGGTAAATTCAGATTTTCCCCCCTTCTTCTAGCATTTTCTGCTTTTTGTCCCCAGTCAAGCACTGTTTTCCTTTATCCCCTGCAAACCCAATCTGTAAAATTAAACATCTTTTTTACCCACTTTTGGTGTAAAACCCACAAGATTCAACCTGGAAAAAAACTCCCGTTGCTTCTTCATACACGCCGGGGCAGGTTTTTATTGCACTGTTTTGACAAATTCTGAAGTAAGTTTTTCAGTTCAAACCGACTTTCATTTCCACATGGGCCTGTTTTTAATTTTTTACAATTGCTGTTTAGAATGGAGTCAAATAAAGTATACATTTCAGACAGGTGTTTTTTTTTTTCTTTTGGGTCAGCAAGGGTTTTTTTCATAGAGCTACCCTTTTAGTTAAAATTTTAATACAGCATTTAATAATCACCCACAAAGGGGAATTGATTAAAGGGGCCAAAAAATACCTTTTAAATTTTCCTGTTTTACCCTTTCAGACAGGGGTTTTTTTTTTTACTTTTGTTTAGTCCCCCCTTTTTTCCTTTGGTACTTTGCAGTTTTAAAATTTTAATTTCAGCAAAAATTTAGTAGTCACCCCAGGTGAATTGATAGGTGCCAGAAAATTAAACCCTTTTTTTATCCCGTAAAACATTTCGGGCCGGTGTTTTTTTTTCAAATTTTTGGCAGTCAAACTTTGTTGGGTAGATCTACTTTTGGGAGTTAAATTTTAATAAAAGCAAATTTTTTAGCACCACAGGTTTAATTTATAGGTGCCAAAAAAAACCTTTTTTTTATCCTTATCATTTCAGATACGTGTTTTTTTTTACTTTTTGGGGAGGGCCCCTTTTTTGAAAGAGCCGCCTTTTCAGTTAAATTTGAAACCAGCAACCTTTGTAGTCACCACAGATGTACTAAAGGGGCCAAAAAACCTTTTTAATATCCTAACATTTAGACAGGTGTTTTTTCACTTTTGGTCATCAAGCTTTGTTGATAGATCTACTTTGCAGTTAAATTTGAAAACAGCAATTTGTAGTCACCACAGGGGAATTTTATAGGGGCCAAAAAATACCTTTATTATCCCGAAAACATTCAACAGGTGTTTTTTTCACTTTTTGGGCAGTCAAACTTTGTTCATAGAGCTCTTGCAGTTAAATTTGAATACAGCAAAATTAAAAAATCACCCCAGGTGAAAATTTATAGGTCCAAAAAATACCTTTTATTATCCCGTATACATTTCAGACGGTTTTTTTTTCACTTTTGGTCAATCAAGCTTTGGGTTTAAGAGCTACTTTGCATTAAATTTGAAAACAGCAATTTAGAGTCACCACAGGGGGAATTGAAAAGGGGCCAAAAAATTTTTTTATTATCCCGTACATTTCAACAGGTATTTTTTTTTTTACTTTGGTCAGTCAAACTTTTTTGATAGACTACTTTGCAGTTAAATTTGAATACAGAATTTTTTTAGTCACCACAGGGAAAAACATAGGTCCAAAAAATACCTTTTATTATCCCGAACATTTTCAGACAGGTTTTTTTTCACTTTTGGTCAGTCAAGCTTTGAGTTCATATCAGAGCCTACTTTGCAGTTAAATTTGAATACAGCAATTTAGTTGTCACCACAGGTGAATTGATAGTTGCCAAAAAATACCTTTTATTATCCCTTATACTTTTCATTCAGGTGTTTTTTTTCACTTTTGGTCAGTCAAGCTTTGTTGATAGATCTACTTTGCAGTTAAATTTGAATACAGCAATTTTGTAGTCACCACAGGTGAATTGATATGTGCCAAAAAATACCTTTTATTATCCCGTATACATTTCAGACACATGTTTTTTTCACTTTGGCGCAGGCCAGTTTTGTTGATAGAGCCACCTTGCAGTTAAATTTGAATCCAGCAATTTTGTTTTGATTTGAGGGATTTGAGAATAGCTGTGATTTGCCGTCTTTTAATAAGAGACTTTCCAAAACTCTTCCATACCTTCTCAAATTTTTGTCTTTCTGAACATGGAGCGAAATTCAGGTGGTAAGCGAGCAAAGAGGGGGGGTAGGACATGGAGGTAGAGGTACGAGAGAAGGTGCTCCTTCCAGTGCTGGCGACAACACACATGCCAGCGGATCGTCGGTTGCAAGACTGTCAGGCCGGTCATCGCTGGGTCAGGGCCCTGTAAATCTCAGTAACGAACAGCGTCGCCAATCTGTTCTTCAGTGGTTAATGCAACCTGCATCCAGCAGTCTTACCTCCTCGTCCTCCCAGTCACGGCCACAAATGTCGTCATCAGCATCACAGCATCCGTCCAACCTTAAGCAGCCCAAATGTCAACTCGTGTACCCACCACTGTGGATAATCCATTTTCTGAAGACCTCTTTGATGACAAAATGCGGTTGGGGTCAGAAGGCATTTTAAAAGATCAAGAGGCCAAAGAGGATGATTTTCTCTGCTCTGACGCCCAGTTACTGATGCCATCAGAGGAGGAGAAGGAAGCCGGTCAATCGGCAAAAATCCCGGGCGGTTGGCAACGCCTTGCAGTCCCTCTTGCTTGTAGCCCGCAGCTCCTGGATGCAGAATGTCAGGACGACGAAGTCACCTGTGTTGATGATGATGATGACGACATTGCGGATCCAACGTGGTCTTTCAGCAGAATTTGCTTGCGAGCGCTTCATCACTGGACGAGGAGGAAGACGATGGGGTAGTGTCAGTACGGGTCCCGCCTCAAAAAGGGAGAGGGCGGTCGCAGAAGTCCGCTGATATGATTCCGCCAGCCACGGTCAGCGGAAACCCCGCTCCTCGCTTATCGCCGTCAAAAAGGTCCAGGACCTCTCAAGCCTGGGCCTTCTTTGAGCAAGCCTCTGATTCACCCAGCGATGTCATATGCCGCCTTTGCCGTAAACGCATAAGTAGAGGCAAGAACCTTAGGCAGGGAGGGGTGTATGTTGTATGTTATAACACTTGAAAAAAAAGCAAAATGGTAATAATGTAAAACTATAAATAAAACTTCCCTAAATAAATTCTGTAAACAAATGTCAGTTACCAAAAAATATACTAAATGAGAGTCACTGTACAAAATAGCATAGTGCCACTTTGTGATCTGTGGGTCAAACAGGTTTAGGGGTCATGCTGTGGCCCAGGACAGGGATAGTCTATGTCCAGTGAAACTAAAATGGTGGTTGAAAGACTCCTATTTCCGGCACTTTTTAATCTGTGGGTCAGACAGGTTTAATGGTCATTCTGCGGTACAGGACAGATATAGTTAATGTCCAGTTCATCTAAAATGGTGGTTCAAAGACTCCTTTCCCAGCACTTTTTAATCTGTGGGTCAGACAGGTTTTTTGGTCATACTGCGGTACAGGACAGATATAGTTAATGTCCAGTTCAACTAAAATGGTGGTTCAAAGACTCCTTTTCCCGGCACTTTTTAATTTGGGGGTCAGACAGGTTGAATGGTCATACTGCGTTACAGGACAGGTAGAGTAATTGTCCAGTTCAACTAAAATTTTGGTTGAAAGACTCCTTTTCCCAGCAGTTTTTAATCTGTGGGTCAGACAGGTTTAATGGTCATACTGCGGTACAGGACAGATATAGTTAATGTCCAGTTCAACTAAAATGGTGGTTCAAAGACTCCTTTTCCCGGCACTTTTAATTTGGGGGTCAGACAGGTTTAATGGTCATACTGCGGTCCAGGACAGGTATAGTCAATGTCCAGTTCAACTAAAATGGTAGTTCAAAGACTCCCTTTTCTTGCACTTTTTAATCTGTGGGTCAGACAGGTTTAATGGTCATACTGTGGTACAGAACAGGTATAGTCAATGTCCATTCATCTAAAATGGTGGTTCAAAGACTCCTTTTCCCAGCACTTTTTTAATCAGTGGGTCAGACAGGTTTAATGGTCATACTGCGTACAGGACGGATATAGTTACTGTCCAGTTCAACTAAAATGGTGGTTCAAAGACTCCTTTTCCCGGCACTTTTTAATTTGGGGTCAAACAGGTTTAATGGTCATACTGCGGTCCAGGACAGGTATAGTCAATGTCCAGTTCAACTAAAATGGTGGTTGAAAGACTCCTTTTCCCATCACTTTTTAATCTGTGGGTCATGCAGGTTTAATGGTCATACTGCGGTACAGGACAGATATAGTTAATGTCCAGTTCAACTAAAATGGTGGTTGAAAGACTCCTTTTCCCAGTACTGTTTAATCTGTGGGTCAGACAGGTTTAATGGTCATACTGCGGTACAGGACAGATATAGTTAATGTCCAGTTCAACTAAAAGGGTGGTTCAAAGACTCCTTTTTCCGGCACTTTTTAATCTGGGGTCATGCAGGTTTGGGGCTCATGCTGCGTTCCAGGACAGGGATATTCAATGTCCAGTTCAAGTAAAATGATGGTTTAAATCATACTGCCTTCTGGCACTTTTTAATTTGTGGGTCATGCAGGTTTAAGGGTCATGCTGTGGTGCAAGACAGGGATAGTGAATGGTCTGTGATTTTTTTTCTGTGGCTTTTATAACCTAATTGTCTTGCCTAAGATGTAGCACGTATACATTTTGCTTTTTGTGGATGTTAATTCCAGCTTCTCCATCCCTGTTTGGGTGTAAGAATGAAGGTGTTGTTCCTCTCCCATAGACTATAATGGTCATCGGCGATAATCGATTATCGACTATCGGATATCTTATTGATAATTGCCGATATCGACTATCGACCCGATGACGATAGTCAACGTAATCGCTCATCACTAATCACCACCACATAGTTACTGAATAATACCACAACACCACAACTACATATCACCACCACATAGTGACTGAATAATACCCCAACACCATGTCCACATATCACCACCACATTGACTGAATAATACCACTACACCATGACCACATACCATCACATAGTGACTGAATAATAGAACCATACTGATCCTGAATATAAACCATTACACTACTACCAATATTTCTGAAATACAGTGACCATATGGGGGGTAGGTAGCAGTTGTACACAGGCTCTGCAGACTGTATATACCACCATACAGTGACCATATGGGGGTAGATAGCAGTTGTACAATACAGTACAATACAATTTAGTGACTCACAAGTGACGTCTTCTCTGTTGGGAGTCGTTCCCTTTCTCCATTCCTTCCAGACCGGCATGACCACTTCTCCCGGCCTCGTCCCTGCAGAATTAACCACACAAACATCTTAGACTCTGCACTTCTCCAGCACCTCCCTACCAATTCCCTCCTCTGTACAAACTCCTCATATGGTGATAGACGGAGTAGGGAGATATGGGGTGATACATGGTCAGGGGGTTATAGAGTGTCAGACACTAGGCCACAGGGGTGAGAGAGGAGGTACACTCCAAAGCTTACAGGAACAGTCTCCTGGGGGGAGACAGAAGACCAACCCCACCGGAGATTGTGGTGTGGCTCTGGCCTGTTCTCCATTCCCTGCACCCCCAGATGAACAGCCACAGGCATGACCTTCAAGGGTGCAGGAGATGGAGTTTAATACTATTTGATTCATTAGACTACGTCGGACCAGCATAGCATCTATTTATAAACTAAAATGGTCCTGAGGGCCAATGTCAGGGAGAGTTTATTTAAATAAACTGCTTTTTTATTTTGTTTCTGTGTTATTTTTTTCCATTTATTCCAGTGATAGTAATGGAGGTGTCTGTCAGATGCCTTGATTACTATCGCTCGGGCTTGGTGTCAGCCAGCGGCAGTTTTTGTCACCCCAAGGCCGACACTAATCCCGTGTCATGATTACCCCAATACCCAACACACCAGGGGTACCAGGAAGAGCCAGTAACCTTAAGAAGCAGACCCTCTAAGGTAAGAGTCTGCTTCTGTGGCGGCTGCATGCTGGTATTCTTAGAATGGGAGGTTACCAGTATCGATGGTTCTTTCCATTCTGATAGTATTAGGCTGCAGTTGTTGTTTTTACCTTGGCTTGTTATGGCAATCAAGTAGTACCCCATGTCGTTTATTTTTCAAAAAAATCATTCATTTATTGAGAATCCTATAGTGGGCACCTCCTGTAATCATTACAGTGGATGCCCAGGTTCAGAGTCTCACTAAATAAACACGTTTTCAGAAAAAATAACAACGTGGGGTCACCCCCAATTTTCATAACCAACCAAGTTAAAACTGACAGTGGCAACCTAATACTGTCAGAATGGGTAGAACCATCGATACTGGTAACTTCCCATTCTAAAAATACCAGCCTGCAGCTGCTCCAGAAGTGGACCATCACATTAGAGGGTCCGCTTCTGACGGTTACCCAGCTCTTCCCAGTACCCCTGGTGCATTGGGTACTGGGGTAATAGTGACAGGGGGTTAGTGTCAGCCTTGTGGTGTCAAAAAACACAGCTGGCTGACACAAAGCCAGAGCAATAGTAATGGAGAGGCATCTGTCAGACACCCCCACTACTATCACTGGAAGAAAATGAAAAAAAACACACAGAAAAAAACACTTTATTTAAATAAACACTCCCCCACACCAGCCCTCGTTATCCATTTTATTAAAGAAATCGATGCAACGTTGTCCGGCGTAGTCCAAGAGGGAAACCTGTAAAAAAACCACCAACCCCACAGCAGTTGTCCTGGAAAGAAGAGTGGCACCCATCCGCCACAGCAAGCGCCTAGCTTTCCTGGACACTTGCTGTGGAGGGTTTTCACCCAGCTTTCCCACATGCTGAATGAGCTATCCAGCACCAGGGAAAGCTGAGTGGTACCCATCCCCCACAGCAGGCACCTAGCTTTCCTGGACACCTGCTGTGGAGGGTTTTCCCAGCTGGATAGATAATTCAGCATCTGGGAAAGCTGGGTGACATGGTTCCCAGCAGGCGTCCAGGAAAGATGGGTGCCTGCTGTAGGAGATGTATGCCACTCAGGTTTCCCTGGTGCTGGATAGCTCATTCAGCATGTGGGAAAGCTGGGTAGGCCTTGGGGAAAGTAGGGAAACAGTGTGTGAGGGGTCAGGGAGTAAAGGAGGGGTGTGTGGGGTGTCAGAGAGGGGAGGGTCGAGTGGGTGTCAGGGAGAGAGGGGGGGTCGAGTGGAGGGTCAGAGAGAGGGGGGAGGTCGAGTCGGGTGTCAGGGAGAGAGAGAGGGAGGGGGCCGAAATGGGTGTCAGGGAGAGGGGGGGCCGAGTAGAGGGTCGGGGAGAGAGGGAGGGGGTCGAGTGGAGGTTCAGGGAGAGGTCGAGTGGGGTGTCAGGGGGAGGAGGGGCAAGTGGAGGGTCAGGGAGAGGGGGAGGTCGAGTGGGGTGTGAGCCAGGAGTGAAGAGAGGGGGGCTGCCAGTCTGCTACTGCAGGCAGATGAACTACTGTTCTGTACTACTGGACAGTCAAGGCACTTACATTTACCAGGCAGCACTGGATACAGAGCCAGCAGGAGGGAGAGGATATGAGCATTTCTCACATGTTGTCCAGTGATGTGCAAAGATAACCAGCACCAGGAAGGGGATAGGCCCAGGGAGTGTCTACAAGCTCTGTGTGTCCAGTAGGATGCTCATGTTGCTCAGCCTGCCACACATAGAGCTATTTGTAGACGCTCCCTGGCTCAGCAGCCAGAGCAGAGAGGCGGGGGGCGTGGCCAGCTCCGAGCAGTGAGGAAATGAAACTCAGGACTATTGCTATGTAAATCGGGAGAGCGGACCTTCTATTCAAATCGGGTAAGTCCCGCCCAAATCGGGACAGTTGGGAGGTATGCACCAAATCTAAGCGCACTACAGCTAGAATAGCCAGACCAGGTTAAAGGTGTTCTGCCTGAGCCAGACTTGTCGTATTGTCACTACAATGCGCCTGTATGTATGAACTGCAGAAGAATAGGTTCATACAGTCTGGCGTATTCTACACTACCTTAAGTGATTTAGAACTGGCCTGGTAGTGCCAGGATTCATACATGACATACATGTTGTCATTTAGTAAAGTAGCAATGAGCTAATCCGTGTGTGTCTAGAGCTATTTCTGCAGCCTGGTGTCGGGCCATGCCCCCTTTGCTGTAATTGGCTGACTGATATTTAGTTTAGCCTGTTGGGACATGCCCCCTGGATGGGACATGCCCCCTGTGATGTGATTGGCTGCCTGCACTCTGTGCTTACTCTAATCTGAGCTGTGGAAAGTGAAAGTGAAACTAGCTACCTCAGCTTGTTGTGATAGCTGTGTCTGTATAATAAAGGCTGCCTGAGCTCCATTATGCTAATCTCCCAGCTCCATGTGAAGGATCTGAGCAATTACTGAGTCTCTAGCTGATAGACTCACTCTCTCCTCCCATATAACACAGTCTTATACAGTCTGTTCCCCTCTACCTACCTGTATGTATAAAAGTTTACAGCAATGCAGATGTTCTGGTTACAAGCAGTGTTGATCGAACCGTTCGAGAAAAGTTACGTTCGAGTCGAACATCTCGATTTTCTCTAACTTGAACCGAACATTTTACTGTTCATTCGAGTAAATGTTTGAGTTCTCCATGGCGTTCAACACGCCATTTTAATAGCTTTCAGCACCTTTCTGCACTTTTAGCAGCCATCCAATTAGTGTAGAGCACAGAAAAGTGTCAAAAACGTCATCGCTGAAATGTAGGGCTCTCATTGCTAAAATCTGCTAAAATCACATGACCATGTTATATATATTTCACTGTATTGCGTTCTGAATGCCATTTTCAGCTCACTCTCTGTACTATATTTTAAATAGTGGTTGGTTGGTGAAAATTATTCTGAGTGGAGAAAAGTTCATTTTGGCAGTTTTGGGGGTTCAGTAATTGTATAACACACCGTCTCCAAATCTCCTATACAAAGAAATATATTTGAAATAGCGGTTGATTGGTGAAAATTATTCTGAATGGAGAAAAGTTCATTTTTGCAGTTTTGGGGGTGAAATAACTTTCAAATATACCGTGTGTTTTTATCATACAGATATGTATCCAGGAAATAGAGTTCACTCTGTTGTTAAATCTTACTCAATGTCAAGAAGTGTAATTTTTGCCAGATTTTAAGTCCACATAATGCTGAAATATACCAGTGTGTTATTGTGATCCACATATACTGTATATACACTTCTCCTTTTTTTATTACATATATCTTGTGCCACGCGCAGAGCTATAATATTTAACTGTTGAACATGGTGAGAACTAGAGGTGGTAAGTGAGCAAGGAGGAGCATAGGAAGTGGAGATAGCGGTACGAGACAAGGCACTCCTTCTAGTGCTCCAGAAAACACAAAAGCGAGCACATCGTCAGTCGCAGGACCATCAGACCTGTCATCGCTTGTTCAGTTCCCTGTGTGTCTCATTACTGAACAGCATCGGCAATCTGTTCTTCAGTGGTTATCAGACCCTGCATCAAGTGGTCTTACCTCCTCTTCTTCTCAGTCATGGCCACAAACGTCATCATCATCACCAGTCCATCCTGAGCAAACACGGGCCGAATGTCACAACCCAATATACAGACCACTCCAAATAATCCATATTCTGAAGAGTTCTTTAATCAGACAATGTGGTTGGGGTCAGAAGCCATTTCAAAAGATCAAGAGGCCAAAGAGGATGATTTAGTCTGCTCTGGTTCCCAATCACTGATTCCCTCAGAGGAGGAGAAGGAAGCTGGTCTATCAAAAAGAAATACCGAGCAATCAGCAATGCCTCACAGTGCCTGTGGCTTCTAGCCCGCAGCTTGAGGATGAATACTGTGAGGAAGAGGAAGTCACCTGTGATGATGATGACATTGCGAATCCAACGTGGTCTTTTGAGCAGCAGCTGGCGAGCGCATCATCAGTGGAGGAGGAGGATGAAGGGATAGTGTCAGTGCAGGTCCAGCCTCAGAAAGGGAGAGGGCGGTCGCATAAGTCTGCTGACATTACTCTGCCAGCCGTGATCATTGGTGGCAGCAGGAACACCGGTATTAGGTTTTCACAGTCAAAGAGGTCCAGGACCTGTGATGCCTGGGCCTTTTTAGATCATGCCTCAGATGCGCCGATTTGCCATCAACATGTTAATAGAGGAAAGAATGAAAAGAGTTTAAGCACCACAAGCATGAACAGGCACATGCATGGAAAGCATGAAGTGCTGTAGAATAGTCGCTTGGAGAAAAAAGGCCACACAGGTCCTGGGCTTCCAACCACTGTGACATCTTCTGCCTCCTTCTCCTCAGCCACTTCGAAGCCCAAGTGGTCCTCTGCTGCCCATGTGACAGAGCAACATGAACAAGCACAATCCCCAGTCCCAGATACTGTTGGCCGATTCCCACCACCAGCAACACAGTCTACAACTTTCCACCAGTGTGACGTGCTTGCGTACAGCAGCCAGTCTGGCAGCCAGCATTCTGTGTGCCAGGTGTGGGAGCATAAGAAACACTTTCACCCCAACCATCCCAAAGCCAAAAGCCTGAATGTCAGCATTGCCAGGCTGTTGGCCTTGGAAATGTTGCCTTTCTGCCTGGTGGACACAGATGGGTCTGGCACATCATGGTCCTGGAATGCCCCCACTATCATCGATATTTTTGGACTTAGTCTAGACCCATTCAACTTCAGGGTGTCCAAACTGAATGATTGGCCTGAGCTTGCTCAACAGACCATAGAAGTTTTATCCTGCCCAGCAGCCAGCATTATCTCGGAACACACATTCAGCACAGCTGGCAGGGTGATAACTGACAAATATATCCATCTTTCCCCTGACAATGTGGATCGTTCGATATCTATAAAAATGAATCAAGCGTGGATCTCTGACCATTTTGTTGCCCCGTTTGCCGATGTCACTTACTAATAAACTGCAGCACGTCTTCTTCACAATGTGAAATACACATTTAAACTACACTACATCTCATGTCTGTAGTTCCTGTGCCGCTGCTTCTACAATTTGTGTTCTACTGCAGCCAACAGCTAGATTTACAAGTCTTACAGTTGAATTTATTTTGAAATATACACCTGCATGAACTTGATGTGCACTGCATATACCTCTTACTCCTCCTTCTTTTAGCCCTCCAAATATTTATTTTTTAAATGCCTCTACCTGTACTGTACTACCACCAAATGTACTAAGTCCTGTTATCCTGAATCTTGATGTTTCCCATTGGCATGCTCTTCCTGCCGCCAGTGGTACTGCCATCTAATCTAGTCCAACCTGCAGAGGCATAATTTCAAGTTCTTGGGCCCTGTGCCCCCACCCCCCGTTACCAGGGCTGCCATCATCATCTATTGACCATTTCAGGGCCCCATATGGCCAAATCAAATGGGGTCCCCACTAGTGATGAGCGATTGTGTCAACTATCGTTATCAATTCGATAGTCAATATTGGCAATTATCACGATGATATCCGATAGTCAATAACAGATTATCGCCGATGACTAGAGATGTGCGAATCGATTCTAACGAAGTGGAATTCGTTTAGAATTTCAGGAAAACTTCGGTTCGGAACGAAGTCGAACTTTGGGGTACTTCAGGTGAACGAAGTGTGCTTTTGATTGATAAAATGGCTGCGAGCACATGGCGCTACATGGGGCAAAGCACTCTGGGAGAAGGGCATAGCCTGCATGACATGTGCAGAGGTGAAGCCAATCAGAGACCGGCGGGATTCTGTGACGTCACCGCACTATATAAGTCCGGGCGCGACGCCGGGAGCTCACACTCCTCTCACTGTGCTCATCAGGGAAGGTGCTGCCGCGGCTGATAGCTCTTACTGAAGAATTGATTTTTATATAGCGATTTCTGTGGGGTGTCTCAGCTTGTCTCAGAGACTGTACTCTTAATGTTCTATTTCTAATTTTTTGGGGTATTGGATCTGAAATCCAGTGTGCGTCCACTGCAGCTGCATATACATTCAATATCCAGTGGGATCTAAGCCAGTTCCTGTTGTATTCATTTAAAGAAACAGCGTTTTTACAATACAAATACCACTTCATTTTTGGCTGCTCAATTCTATTGCGCAATTTACATCCAGGGGTTAATACGCGTTGTTTTGCTGGTGTGCTGACCCCAAGAAACCGTCTTTTTCAGCGCCAAAATATATAAATTTTTCCTGTCCCAAATTCCAAGCAAAGGTTAATTACAAAATGTATCTCTTGTTTTGTGGCCTAAAAAACCCAATTGGAAAAAACGCTAAAAAAGCTACTATTTTTGGGGCTCAAATCCTTTTACGCAATTTTCAAACCCGGGGGTTTTAATTAAACGTTGTTTTTGGTGTGCTGACCCCAAAAAAACCCCTCTTTTTTTTAAAACCAAAATACATACATTTTCCTGTAAACCTAATTCCAACCCCGCAAAGGTTAATTACAACGTATCTCTTTTTGTGTGGCCCTAGAAAACACGCAAAAGTAACACATACAAAGCAAATAGGTTTTTGGGGGTCAATTCTTTGGCCCCAATTTTTCATCCAGGGGTTTTAAATTTAATCTTGTTTTTGCTGGTGTGCTACAAAAAAAAAAACCCCCCTTTCCCCTTTTTTTTTTAACGCCAAAAAATATACATTTTTTTTCCCGTAAACCCAATTCACAAGCAAAAGGGTTTAAATTAAAAACTGTATCTCTTGTTGTGTGGCCCTAGAAAACACGCAATTGAAAAAACCCCCAAAACTACTAGTTTGTGCGGCCCAATTCTTTGGCCCCAAAAATTTTCATCCCGGGGGTTTTAAATTTAAACGTTTTTTTTGCTGTGTGCTGACAAAGATAAACCATCTTTTTTAAACCAAAAAAATAAATTTTTTCCCCGTAGCCTAATTCACAAGCAAAGGTAATTACAAAAATTTATCCTTTTGTTTGGCCCTAAAAAAACACGCAATTGTAACACCCAAAAGAGCTACAAATTTGTGCGGCTCAATTCTTTGGCGCAATTTTTCATCCAGGGGTTAATTTTAACGTTTTTTTGCTGGTGTTTAACAAAAATTTAAAACCCTCTTTTTTAAGCCAAAAAAATATAAATTTTTTCCTGTTTGCCTAATTCATAAGCAAAGGTTAATTAAAAACCCGTATCTCCCTTGTTGTTGGCTAGAAAACACGCAAATAGTAACACCTAAAAAAGCACTAATTTGTGGGGCTCAATTCTTTGGCGCAATTTAAAATCCCAGGGTTAATTTAAACGTTGTTTTTGCGGGGTGCTGACAAAAAAAAAACCTTTTTTCAAACGCCAAAAAATATAAATTTTTTCCCGTAGCCTAATTCCCCAAGCAAAGGTTAAAATTTCAACTGTATCTCTTGTTTTGTGGGGAAAAAAACCCCGGGGAATTGGGGAACACGCTACAAAGCTACTAGTTTGTGCGCCCCCAAATCCTTTTTCGCAATTTACATCCAGGGTTAATTAAGCGTTGATTGGGTGGGGTGCGACAAAGAAAACCGGGCTTTTTTAAAGCCAAAATATATAAATTTTTTTCCCGACCAAAATTTACAAGCCAAAAGGGTTTAATTTCAACTGTAAACTCCTTTTTGTTTTTGGCGTAGAA